>PVIH01020497.1:0-32229 GCA_004025045.1 Sigmodon hispidus | reverse complement strand
ACCCAGCAATACCACTTCTGGGTATATACCCTAAAGAGGCACATTCACACTCCAAAGGTATTAGCTCAACTATGTTCATAGCAGCATTATTTGTAATAGCAAGAACCTGGAAACAACCTAGATGTCCCTCAACTGAAGAATGGATTAACAAACTGTGGTACATCTACACAATGGAATACTACTCAGCAGTAAGGAAAAAATGATATCCTAAAATTCACAGGCAAATGGATGGATTTGGAGAATATCCTCCTGAGGGAAGTATCACAAACTCAGAGAGATAAGCAGGGGATGTACTCACTCACTAGTGGTCTCTAAACAAACAAACAAGAAAAAAAGCCAAACATGCCCAAGCGGCAAACCACAACCACGGAACAGCTTGGGATCAGAAACACCCTGGACTGACTCTTCGGATCCCACTCCACCTAGAGGAACACCTGACTCACTCTTGAGGGAGGGGGGACAAAACTGGATTTGGCCAGGAGTGAAGACTGATCCAAGCATTATTGGGTCAGTGGGACCATAGGATTGTCTGCTCCCTGCCCAGGGAGGGGATGGGGAGTTGCAGAGAAGAAAAATGACCAGATGTGGTGGGATGGGGTAGAGACCTTGAATAAGGATATACAGGGATGGAAAAAAAAATTCAGAGGGAAAGCTGAACACAAAGAAAATATATGTGTAGCAATCTTATTTGCATTTCCACCCTTGATAAGCCATGCTTATGATTCTTATTCTCTGTATAGTTATTGTTAACTCTTCCACATTTTAAATTCTTTTTACTGTCTTTTTTGATAAATACAAAATAAAGAAGGAAAAAAAAACAACAAAAAACAAAACAAAACAACAACAACAAAAAAAGAAATCCAAAATAGTTCTGCAAATTTCTTTTATCAATAAAAGTTGCTTAGCAGGTGGGAATTTTGCAACATCCTGTAGGTTGGAAATTCAAATTGTGAAGTAGACAGTCTTTTGATTGTCAAGTCATGATCATTTGTTTATTAAGTCGATGCTTTTTCTAGTAAACAGTATATGAGACACTCTAGCAGATGTGATAGAATTCATTACTGCTTCATTGCAGTTAGAATTCAGTGGAAGAACAAGAAGAAACATTTACATTAATGGATTCAAATGATAGAAATCAGAATTTTAAAAATGCTAATGGGCAGGAACTAAGAACTATCAGAAGAAATTTAACTCTTGGTATGATCATAAGAAAGCATTTGCAGTGATTAAAAAAAAAACATGGTAAGAGTAACAGGAAGAATATTAGTGGTCAAAGGTAAGTAGTTATAGTCAAGAAAAATTTTGAAAATCATGGAACAGACAGGGAAGCACTTGGGTTAGAAAGCAGATGAAGAATCCATGAGGTGAGTTGTAAGGACTAGCAAGGTGTACCATAAATAACTCAAGATTGTTATACTATGTAGAACAGGGAGAAATTTTCCTGTGTTCCACAGGGAAAATTGTGCATGTTTATGTATGTGTGTTTGTATGAATATATGTATGTCTGTGTGTGTGTGTGTGTGTGTGTGTGTGGTGTGTGTGTGTGTATGTATGTAAGACATACACATGCCATAGAGCTCACATGGATGTCAGAAGGGAAGCCTGAGTGTCAGTCTTTACCTTCTATCTTTTTGGGACATGGTCTTTTCAGTTGTTTTTCTACTGGGTATATTCACAATCTGTTAGGTATTCTCCCTGCTTCCTTTCTCCTTAGGGGAGTTAAGGTAATAAAAAGCTCTCTCTATGCATTCCACTGTTATGGGGGTTCTACGGATTTGATCTGAGTCTCTCACAAAAAGAACTTTTCTATATACTGAACTATGATGGGAATACAAAATTACATTACAAATAATTGTCCTGCCTACTAGTTTAATAAAAATGCTGACTGGCGAAAGGCAGGCAAGAAGTGTGGGCAGAGCTATCAGACAGGGAAAGCTCTGGGAATAGAAAGAGCAGAGCAGAGATGCCAGGAGATGCAGAGGAAAGAAATTGAAATGTCCGTGAGAAAAGTTACCGAGCTGCATGGCTGAACAAGATAAGAATCATGGGTTAAGATGAAGGAGTTAGCAAGTTGTATGCCTGGCCTCCAGGTCAATTAGCAAGCAGAGTGTAACTAATATAAATGTCTGTGTGATTATTTAGGCCTAAGTAGTAGTGGGGCTGAGAGTGGGTCCAAACCTCTGGGCTAGGCCAAAAAGTAATCTCCTACAATACTGAACCATCTTCCCATCCATAATTAATGGTTCTAATGTATGGAAGTGATATATTTTGAAAACACATTAACATAAAACATAGCATGTAGTCTGAGAACAGGGCCATGGCAATATGATCTTCTATATACTATTGATGGGAAGAATATTTGCCATAAATCTAACAGAGAAAGACAGTGTGGGGTTGGAAAAAGACAAGGTACTAAGGAAACCTCCAAGAACTCACAGGATATCTGTGGCTAGGATTCCAACCAATAGTGAAGGTGTTGCCTAGACAGGACTCCCCCTACAACCAAATGAACAGCTACCCCAAATATCATTATAGAACCTACACCCAACAATGAACAGAGGTAGAGGCAGGAATACATGGCTGAGCACTGAGCTGAGCTCATATTCCAGCTGAGAGTTGGACAGGAGAGTATATAAATAAGGGAATAGGTATTCTGAGGGAAATTCTTACAGTGATGGCTGGTTGGAGCTATGGGGAGCTTGCTGAATTAAGAACAGCCACTGGGGAAGCATCAAGAAAAGAGACGAGGTCCTACAAGGATAGGTAACTGTCCACTGCATGGGCAGTATGTGGAGCCTCAAGAAGAGGGATCAAACTGGGTTTCTGTTTTTGTGCAAAGTGCACTGGCACTTTGGAGCTCATTCCCTGTAGAGGAACACCTAACCCAGTCTTGACATTAGGATGAGGAAATCAAACATGTCTGGAGTGGATGCTGTGCTGATTCAACTTGGGACTTCTTGCCCTTTTTGTGGAGGGGATGGGAGGATGGTGAAGATGGATGCTGAAGGCTGCCTGGGAGGGCTTGGGAGGGGAAAGGGAGGGAGAGCAAGGGGATACATGGATAAAAAAGACTATTCTATAAATAAAAGAAATCTTGCAAAACACTAAGAGTTGTTGTCTGACTATTATTCCTTTTGTGTAGTTCTGATGTCAGCCACATATAGACCGGAATTCTTTACCTAATGCTAGACCTAGAAATGGATGGAAATTTTTGTTAAACGTTGCTGAGTTTCTGGTTTTATGTCATTACAGGCATGTGTTACTTTAAAAGGAAAAATAAGGAGAAACACAGAATCAAATGTACATTTCACCTTGTCCGAATTTTATGCATGGGGTAAAAATTTATTTCCCTAATAATGCCTCAGTGTGTTAAAATCGTATCACTGATTTTTCTTTTCCTTCTAACTGATAACATGAAATATTATTCCTATATTCCTCTACAACTAAGAAACATTATGAGTTATGTTATTGGTATCCATCCACAAGTATATAACTATCTGCTTGGACATATGTTAAAAATTTAAAAAATAGAGACACCCTTCTTACTCAAGAGCCCTCACACCAATTTGCATGATGATTAAATAGCTTTTTAATTGCTGTTAAATTATGCCAGCTGAACTGTGATTTCATGCAAATATTAAGCTGTAATGACACATACTGAATCATTTACTAAGATTTAGAACTTGGAACTAAGAGAGACAAATAATTCTATTCCTCAGATTCAACTAAATTATGTGTCACTGTGTTTTTCTGAATGTGGCCTGATTACTTTGTTATCATTTATAAATTACACAAAAATTATATGACACCTAGAGAACATAACTTGGCAGCAATAATGTATTTAGAGACATTTGTATTGAAAACACTTAGGGATTCCCTTATGATGGTTTGTTCTTTGGGAGAACAAATAACTCACACGGAATAGAAGACAGCTCTTATCCTTGCCCTCCAGACTGACTTTATAATGAGAGTGCAATTACTCTGAACCATAGTTGCAGATATTAAACCCAGGCTCTAAAAAGATTTACAGTAAAACTGACTTTATTTTTGCTACATCTTGTACTACTAATGTTATTTTCAAATATAGGGTTTCTACTCATAAACATCTTTTGCTTCAATTTGAATATTTTCTTTATAGTTTGAAAAACTAAAAGCCCAATGTTCAAGTAAACTCCCAAAGACCCAGAACAACTGTTTCTTCTCCTCTTCTTCCCAAGAAAGCACCTGGTCCTGTAGATGCTATTGTTTTGTATTAGTCCACAGAGGGTCAATATGTTTTAGCTTTTGTTTTGCTTTGTTTTTAATGAAAAACTTTTAAATAAAAGGTTTCTTTTTTATGGGGTAACCATAGTTCCCCTCCCCTCCTCTCCTCCCATTCATCCCCCACCTTCATCCCCCAAAGAGGATAAGGTCTGTCATGAGGAGTCAACAAAGTTTAGCAAATCAACTTGAGGCAGGAACAAGACTCTTTCCCCTGCATCAAGGCTGAGAAAAATTTACCTCTATAGAGAATGAATGGTCTCCAAAAATCTAGTTCAAGCACTAGGGATAAATCTGGTCCCACTGCCAGGGGCCCCACAAACTGCGGAAGCCACACAACTGTCATCCATGTTCAGAGGTCCAATTTAGGTTCCATGCAGGTTTCCCAGTCATCGATTGAGTCAGTAAGTTCCCAGTAGTTGGGTCAGCTGTCTCTGTGGGCTTCCCCATCATGACCTTTACCCCTTTGCTCATATAATCCCTCCTCCCTCTTTTTGCCTGGACTGGGTTCTTTTACATATAACGGTATCTTTAAAATATCTCTGAGCAATGCATAAAATCCCACATGATATCAAATAAAACCAAATTCAGTGCTCAAATAAGAGTCTTCTGTATCATGGCCACTGGAACAAAAGTAATATAATTTGTTTTGCTGTGTTGACTCCAGCATTTCCTCCAAATTGGTTCAATGCATCTTATTATATAAGAAATGTTTGGAGAAAGACCAGAATTATACAGAACAGTCTAAATTAATGGTTCTCAATCTTTCTAATGCTGTGATCCTTTAATATAGTTTTTATTGTTTTAGTTACTCCCAACTATAAGATTATTTTCATTGCTATTCTATAACTGTAATCTTGCTGTGGTAATGAATCATAATGTAAATATCTGTGTTTTTTGATAATTTTGGGTGACACCAGTGAAAAGGTCATTTGACTTCCAAAGTAGTTGCAACACGCTGATTGAGAGACATTGGTCTAAATAAAGGGTGACTTAGAAATAAAGCAAGTTTAAAGATAATGTTTCCAGCATTTGTGTGATGTGAAATTTACAATTTTTAAAATGTTTTATGCCAGTACCAAGCTGTTTTTATTACTGTATCTCTATTGTATAATTTGAAGGCAGGGATGGTGATGCCTCCTGAGTTCTTTTGCTGAGCAAAATTGTTTTGGCAATCCTGGCTTTCCTGTTATTCCAAATGAAATTGAGTATTGTTCATTCAAGGTCCGTAAAAATTTGTGTTGTGATTTTGATGGGCAGTGCATTGAATCTGTATATTGCTTTTGGTAGAATTGCCATTTTTACTATGTTGATCTTACTTATCCAGGAGCATGGGAGAATTTTCCATTTTCATAGATCCTCTTCAACTTCTTTCTTCAGATATTTAAATAGTTTGTCAAACATATTTGATACTTCTTTGGTTATAGTTACACCAATGTATTTATTGCTATTTTGAGCTATTATAAAAGGTGATGTTTCCCTTATTTCTTTTCCAACACTTTTATCTTTAATGTATAAGAGGGCTATTGATTTCTTTGAGTTAATCTTGCATCCTGCTACATTGCTGAAGGTGTTTACCAGTTGTAGAATTTCCTGGTAGAATTTTGTGGGTCACTTATATATACAATCATGTCATCTGCAAGTAAAGATAGTTTGACTTTTTCTTTCCAATTTGTATCCTTTTAATCTCCCTTCATTCTCTTATTGTTTTAGCTAAAACTTTGAGAGTTATGTTGCATAGATAAAGGAAGAAGGGACAACCTTATCTAGTTCCTGATTTTAGTGGGATTGCTTTGACTTCTCCGTTTGGTTTGATGTTGGCAGTCAGCTTTTTGTAAATCGCCTTTATTATATTTAGATATTTTCCCTGTATTCCTGATCTCTCCAGGGCTTTTATCATAAAGGAGTGTTGGATTTGTCAAAGGCTTTTCAGCATCTAAGGAAATGATCATATGTTTTTTTTTCCTTCAGTTTGTTTATATGATGAATGACATTTGCAGTTTTCTTTTTTTCTACGAGATATTTGCTTTATTATTTTTAATAACAATGTCTATTTTAATAACTATATTACACAAAAAATTACAAAAACTGTTATTGAATTTTTAAGTAGGTGTTAAAGACTACAAGGTACTTTATGTTAATGCTGTAACAGCAATTGTCTCCTCATATTTAGATCACAGTATTTCTTTTTTATTATTATTATGAATAAAGAAGTCACATTATCTATCCCTGTATATTCTTAATCATGGTCCCTTCCTTCTCCCACCACATCAGGTCATTCTTTCTTCTCCACATCTCCCCATCCCCCCCATGGGCAGGCAATCCCAAGGTCCCAAGGTCCCAATATTGCTCAGTTCAGCCTCCACTCCTGGCAAATCCAGTTTTCTCCCCACAACATCAAGACTGAGTCAGGTGTTCCTCTAGGGGGAGTGGGATCCAAGTTGTCAGTTCAAGGTGTTTCTGATCCCAAGCTGTTGCGTGGTTGTGGTTTGCAGCTTGGGCATGCTTTGCTTTTTGTTTTGTTTTATGTTTTTTGGTTTTTGGTTTTTGGTTTTTGGATTTTGGGTTTTTTTGTTGTTTTGTTTGTTTGTTTAGAGTCCACTAATGAGTGAGTATATACCCTGTTTATCTTTCTGGGTTTGAGATACCTCGCTCAGGAGGATATTTTCCAAATCCATCCATTGGCCTGCAAATTTTAGGATAACATTTTTTCTTACTGCTGAGTAGTACTCCATTGTGTATATGTACCACAGTTTGTTAATCCATTCTTCAGTTGAGAGGCATCTAGGTTGTTTCCAGGTTCTTATATTACAAATAATGCTGCTATGAACACAGCTGAGCTAATCCCATTGGAGTGCAACTGTGTGTCTTTGGGGTATACACCCAGAAGAGGTATTTCTGGGTCCTTGGGGAGATTGATTCTCAGTTTTCTGAGAAACCGCCATACTGCATTCCAGAGTGGCTGAACAAGCTTATACTCCCACCAACAATGGAAGAGTGTTCCCCTTGCTCGACATCCTCTCCAACATAGGCTGTCATTTGTGTCTTTTATCTTAGCCAATCTGACATGTGTCAGGTGGTATCTCAATGTTGTTTTGATTTGCATTTCTCTGATGGCTATAGAAGTTGAGCACTTTTTCAAGTTCCTTTCAGTCATTCGTAATTCTTCTGCTGATAATTCCCTATTTAGTTCTGAACCCCATTTTTTGATTGAGTTTTCAAGGTTTGGGGCTCTAGATTCATGAGTTCATTATATATCTTAGAGATCAATCCTCTATTACTTGTAGGGTTGGTGAAATCTTTTCCCATTCTGTAGGCTGATGTTTTGTCCTATTGACAGTGTCCTTGGCTTTACAAAAGCTTCTTAGCTTCAGGAGATCCCACTTATTGATTGTTGATCTTAGTGTCTTTGCAACTGGTGTTATATTTAGGAAGTCATTGCCTGTGCCAATTCATAGAAGTGTATTTCCCGCTTTCTTTTATATCAAGTTTAAAGTGGCTGAGTTTATGTTGAGGTCTTTGATCCATTTGGATTTGAGTTTTGTGCAGGGTGACAGGCTTGGATATATTTGCATTTTTCTACACACTACCATCCAGCTATGCCAACACCATTTGTTAAATATATGGTCTTTTTTTCCATTGAATATTTTGGGCCTATTTTTCGAAGATCAGGTGTTAATAGGTTTTTGAGTTAATGTCTGGATCCTCAATTTTGTTCCATTGATCCACATGTTTGTTTTTATGCCAGTACCAGGCTGTTTTTATTACGGTAACTCGATAGTATTCTGTATGTTGAACCATCCTTGCATTTCTGGAATGAAGTCTAGTTGATCATCATGAATAACTTTTTTTTATATGTTGTTAGATTCAGTTTGCCAGAACTTTGTTGAGATTTTTTTGTATCAACATTGATGAGAAAGATTGGTCTGTAATTGTTTTTCTTGTTGTGTCTTTGAGTGGCTTGGGTATCAAGGTTATGGTGGCCTCATAAAAAGAGTTTGGCAATATTTCTTCAGTTTCTACTATATGAATCAATTTGAGGAGTATTGGTATTAGTTTTTTGAATATCTGGTAGAACTTTGCACTGAAACCATCTGGGCCTGGGATTGTTTTATTTGGGAGACTTTTAATAACAGCATCAATTTTCTTTGGTGTTATAGGACTGTTTAGGTCTTTAAACTGATCTTGATTTAATTTGGGTATATGGTACCTATCCAGAAGGCTGTCTATGTCTTCTATGTTCTCTATTTTTGTGGACTATAAACTTTTAAAGTATGACTTAATAATTCTCTGGATTTCCTGGGGCTCTGTTGGTATGCCCCCCTTTTCATCTCTGATTTCATTGATTTGAATACTCTCTCCCTGCTTCTTGGTTAGTTTGGATAAGAGTTTATCTATTTTGTTGACTTTCTCTTTTTTATTTTGTATTTATCAAGAAAAACTGTAAATTGAATTTAAAATGCTGATAAGTTAGCAATAACTATAAAGAAAATAAAAATCATAAGCATGACTTATCAAGGGTGATAATGCAAATAATTTGCTACATATAAAATTACTTTCTCAAAGTACCAACTCTTTGATTCATTGATTTTTTTTTTTTGTATTGTTGTTTTTGTTTCAGTTGTGCTGATTTCAGCTCTAAGCTTGATTATTTCCTGCCATCTATTCGGTTTAGATATATTTGCTTCTAATTGTTCTAGGACTCTCAGCTAGGCTGATAGATCTCCTGTGCGGAATTTCTCTAGTCTTTTCATGTAGGCATCTAGGGCTATGAATTTTCCCATTAAGACTGCTTTCTTAGTATTCCATAAATTTGCATATGTCATAGATTTGTTTTCATTAAATTTTAGGAAGACTTTGATTTCTTTCTTAATTTCTTCTTTGACCCAGAGGTGGTTCAGTTGAGTGATATTTAGTCTCCATGAGTTGGTAGGCTTTCTGTGATTATTGGTGTTGTTGAACTCTAACTTTTGACCATGGTGACCTGAATTGGTACAAGGAGTTATACCATTTTTTTGCAACCTTTTGATATTTGCTTTATGACCTAGTATGTGGTCAGTTTTAGAGACAGTTCCATGGGATGCTGACAAATATGTATAATCCTTTTTGTTTGAGTGTAGGGTTCAGTATATATCTACTGAGTCCATTTGGATCATAAGTTCTACTAGGTCCCTTATTTCTCTGTTGAGTTTCTGTCTGGTTGACCTATCCAAGGGTGAAAGTGTGATATTGAAGTCTCCCACTATTAGTGTGTCAGGTTTGATATGAGGTTTCAGCTTTAGAAGTGCTTCTTTTACATCTGTAGGTACCCTTGTGTAAGGGGCATAGATATTCAGGATTGAGATGTTGTCTTGGTGAATTTTTCTCGAGATAAGTAGTAACCTTCCTGGTCTCTTATTGATTTTAGTTAAAGTCTATTTTGTTAGATATTATAATGGCTACACCATATTTTTCTTAGAACCATTTGATTGGAAAGTCTTTTCCCAATCCTTTACTCTGAGTCTGTGTCTGTCTTTAATGTTGAGGTGTGTTTAGTATGCAGCAGAAAGATCTTGATAGGGTGTGTCTTTTCATAGGTGAATTTTGTCCATTATATTAAGGGATATTAATTACTAATGAGCAATATATCCCATCATTTTTGGTAGTAGCTTGTATTTCCTTTTTTCAAAGGGTATGGCTCTTCTATGGGCTTATCAATTGTCTGTAGTTACATGGGTGTTTCTAATTTCCTTAGGTTGGAGTTTTCCCTCTAGGGCTTTTTGTAGGGTGAGATTTGTGGTCAGGTATTGTTTAAATCTGTTTATGTCATAAAATATCTTGTTTACTCCATCTATGTTGATTGATAGTTTTTCTGGGTATGGTAGTCTAGTTTGGTATCTATGTACTTTTTGTGTCTGTATAACTTCTGACCAGGACTTTCTTGCTTTCATTGTTTCCATTGAATAGTCAGATGTTATTCTGATGGGTCATTTTATAGATGATTTGACCTTTATCCTTTGCAGTTCTTAGTAATTTTTCTTTGTTCTGTAGGTTTAGAGGCTTGATTATTATATGGTGAGCAGACTTTTTTTGTGAGTCTAGTCTATTTGGTGTTATGTAGGCTTCCTGTATTTTTATAGGCATCTCTGTCTTTTGTTGGGCAAGTTTTCTTCCGTTCCAATTCCAACTATTCTTAGGTTTGGTCTTTTCATGGTGTCCCAAATTTCCTGGACATTTTGTGTTATGACTTTTGGTTTTAGTGTTTTCTTTAACTGATGTATCTATTACCACTATTGAGTCTTGTACCCCAGAGAATCTTTCTTCCATCTCTTGGATTCTGTTGGTTATGCTTGAATCTGTGGTTCCAGGTTGTTTTTTCACATTTTCTATTTCTAGCTTTGTCTCAGTTTGTGCCATCTTTATTGCTTCTATTTCAATTTTTAATTCTTGGTAAATTTATTTTACCTGTTTGTTTTCTTTTTCTTGGTTTTGTTTATATTCTTTAAGGCATTTATTTGTTCATCTGTTCTAATTTTCTGTCAGTAATTTCTATTTCTTTAAGAGAGTTTTTTTATATCCTCTTTTAAGGCTTCTATTAGTTTCATAAAGCTGTTTTTTAACGTCATTTCCTTCTGTTCCCTCTTCGTTGTTATGTTCAGGTCTTGAAGCTATAGAACTTCTTGCTTCTTCTGGTGGTGTCTTGTTGACCTTTGTATTGTTGTATGTATTCTTGCACTGCCATCTGCCCATTGTTTCATCAATTCACTTTTGGTTAGTTCTTGGCCAGCTGTCAGTGAGTTGTTGGTCTGAGGGCTCTTAATCAGCTATGTGTTCAGAGGGTCAGCTGTTCTCGTGACGTTGAAGTGTTATGTTGCCAGTTGTCTCCTCTTGCCCTCTCACCTCTCAGCTATGTGCCCAGGGACTTGGCTGTTCTGTTGCTATTTCACCAGCCATGTTCTGTTTGGGCTGTACTCTGCACTGAATCTGAGTGGCCCTCTCAGGGCCCGGGTTCAGGTGGTGGATATCACCTTCTGTCATCTGACCTCACAGCTGTCCTTTTAAGAACTCCTCTGCTTCCCTGCTGCTATTGCACCAGCCATTGTCTGTGCAAACTAGTCGTGTTCCCCTCTGAAGCCAACTCTCTTATCTCTGAGGCATGTGCCCAGGACCAAGGGACTCAGTTGTTCCCCTGCTCCTAATTTCCCAGCTGTGTTCTGGGCAGGCTGTATTCGGCACCAAAGCAGAGTGGCCTTCTCAGGGCCTGAGATCAAGTGGTGGACCATAATATACATTTTAAAAACTATTTGTTCTATATGCCAATCTATAGTGATCATTCATAATCTAACAATAAATTTCATTTTTATTTTTTTAGTTATTATTTGTAAAGAATATTAGACCAAAATGTTAAGGCTTGAACCTAAAACCTGAATTTTTTTGCTGAATACTAGGTGCCAACTTCTAGTGCTATTGAACATTGTAAGAACTTGATTGTAAAGAACTTAGATGGAAGAATTAAGTCACTGTGGTTGTGTCTTTGAAGGAAATATTAAAAGATTGGTCCCTTTGTTGTTTCTCTGGGTTCATACTGTTATAAGATGAACATTTTGTTCCAACAACCCCTCCCCACTTTGATGATTTGCCTTGATGATGACCTACAGAGATAGATATATAGTACTAGGGACTGCAATTTATGATACCAGGAGATAATTTTTTATTCATTTTCTAGTTCTTTAGTTGTTACCCAGTTATTTTAATAACTACAGGGTATATAGTTGTGGTGATATTTTGTGGTTACTCTATAAATAAAGTTTGTCTGAAGATCAGATGATAGAGCTAGACACTAGTTAACTGTAGTGGTCAGGTAGTAATGACACATACCTCTAATTCTAGCATTTAGGAGGAGGAAGCATGTAGACAAGGAATTCAAGGCCACCTTGGGCTACATGTGATTGGATCAGCTGTGGGTATGGTGACAGGCAGACTTTATCTGCACCTGCTACAGAGTGTGCTGGGACTCACTCTGCATACAGCACCCCGTCTAGGAAGTGTAACCAGAACCAATGGGAGCTCAACTCTCTCTCCCTGGCTGGGATATAGGCGCTTGGACCTGGTGACCCCTCCTCACCTCTGGATCATTGAACAATTTTCATGAGTTAACATGAGTTGTACCTAGGGTGGACTTCATGTGTAGCATCTGCTTTTGAGTCATGCTTACTCCTCTTTGTAGCCATCACCCACATTTCTATAAGTAACTTCAATTAATGCACCATCTCACCAAACTAAGCTTTGGTATTTGGTTGTCTCCTTGCTATGGCCTGTTATCATCACCGTATCTGGGGTGAATAGATGTTTGTTCATATCTCCCCAGGAATAGTGTCCCAACAAAATGCCTCCTGGTATTCAGCACATAGACTGCTTTCACTTTCTGCATTACAGAAAAATTCTACTCATATTTAAATGTTATCCCCTTTGTAACAACTCTCCTTTCCCTAGGCAGAACTGATCACTTCTATACCTCTCATATATAAAATGTACCTAAACCTAAAGAGTGCCCTTAGTATTTCACATGACTTATGTCATGCAACCAACATAATACTACAAAAATAAATTACAAAAATGTATTATAGCTGTTCACATCAAGAATAAATGGAAAAACATAAACTAGAAAATGAATTGTTATTTTTAGGTCTTCAATGTTAAACAATTTACCTACTACCATGAAAGAAAAATGTATGCTGACATCCAGCCCTCTTCTTACTTGATTCAATTACTTTAAAATAGCATTCATTAGGAAGACAAAAATATAGATGGATTAAGTTACCATAATTTGGGAGAGCAAGGCAAAACAGTGAGGGAGTAAATTCAAACATAAAGCAATTAATGATTAAATGATTAATTAACAATTAATAAGTCTTCAGGGAAGCATAACATGACAGCACAATTACAAATATTTTATTTGAACTATAGGTGATTTGGGGTAATTAGTCTCCTATGTACAATTTCATAATATTGAGTGAGACACTTCTCTCCAATCTCCTTGTGGGGGCTAGGGAGAGGGTCACAGTAGTAACAAGGTTTTACTCATTCTCCAGTATCTTCAGACTCTCTTTTGAATAATTCTTCTAAGAAGGATAGATTTCTCAGATAATTTAGTGATTAAAACTTTGCTGAAATGCCTATTAAAGTATTTTTAGCTTTTCTAGCTACAATATTTTGTGAAACTGCAATGACATCTTGTGTACTGGCAAAGCTGGGATTGGTTAATGCAGATGACTCTTTTGTAGAATAGGGTCATTTTAATTTTTGAAATTACTATATTGCAATATACTCAGTGCATATTTAGAGATGCTTTCTATAAGCAAACAAATACATGAAGCCTGCTAGAGGTAATAAGAACTAGTTTTGTTTTTCTCCTTCCCTTCTGGCTTCTGAAAAATTATGGCTGATACATTTAGAGTGGTTCACCTACACCATGGCCTTTGCTTTTATGCTTTAGTTTGTGATGTGAACAATCAGGTTCCAAGAATAATATTTTTCATGCAGATCATGAGTTTTGGAGAAACAGTATTAGAAAAATAAAAAGGAAGGCTTAAAAAGGAGGAAGGAAACAGTGCAGAGGGATCTGATTGAGAGCCTCCTGTACCCATCCAGGAAGTAGAGGTCCTCATCAGAGCAGCTGAAAGGAAAGAACCCACCTGCTATACTGAAAGCAGCATTTATTCTGCTCAAAATAAGGAGGAGAGAATAATGACTCTCTGAAGTGGCCAATTATTTCAGCAAAAATGAAATCATGTTTCACAGGGTTAGCTTTAGAGCAAAAGTAAATTGAAGTTTTATGCTTCCATCCCAATCATTGTCATTGTATATCACATACAAAGACATGATATTTTATTGTGTATTAAGAATGAAGTTGCCAGCAACTGTTTTACTAGTAGGGTGTTTGAATACATGTTCAGACAATCACAATACAAACTGCAAACTGTATATTTACTGGAGTACATAGAGGTGTGTACTTGCATGATTTGCATTCAGCTGGAACTTTCCTAAGTAGACAATGTAAATGGGAAAATTTAAGTGGGAAAATCCTGCAAACCTGTTCAGTTGTTCTAAGAAGCAAAGTCTTGACAGTATAAAATCAAGATAAAAAAATAAAATTACAAGGATTGTAGATTTATACTGTTTTCTGACCTAGTATTCATCTATATATTAGCATTTTATATATTATGTTTATTCTTAACTGTTTCATAAATATTTTTTGTTGCTGTTGTTTTGTTGTCTGTTTTTTAATTGTTTGTTTTGGTTTTCAAGACAGGGCTTCTCAATGTAGCCTTGGTACTTCCTTTGTAGACCAGGCTGGCCTCAAACTCACAGAAATCTGTCTGCCTCTGTTGAGATTAAAGGAGTACAGTATTACCACCAAAATTTGATATGTACTTTTAAACAAACACTTTTGTTTACTTAGCTTTACAAAATTCAATGAGCATTGACCTGGGAATCCAGGACAGTCATTTTTCTATACTCTTATCTCTCTCAGAAATGGCTCTAATTGGTCAACATCTGATACAGTGAAGTAGCTTCTACAGATATCCTTGGGAAATAC
Organism: Sigmodon hispidus; assembly: GCA_004025045.1. Lineage (NCBI taxonomy): Eukaryota > Metazoa > Chordata > Mammalia > Rodentia > Cricetidae > Sigmodon > Sigmodon hispidus. The sequence continues at coordinate 17,390 of PVIH01020497.1, read as the reverse complement.
AGAGTCTTCATTAATGAGTTACCTGAGAAATAAAGTTTATAGTGTATGTAATATATTAAGATACCAGAGAAAAGATTTCATATTTTTTCATATTTTACTTGTGTCTTACTATCTTTGACTTATAGTTGGTTTTAAAGGTTTTCAATAATTAAATTTAATAATGTATAAATAAATTGGCAAGGATGTTTTTAGTGTAAGTGGATATTAGGACTGTTTCAAAGATCTTGATAGAGTTAGCTTTGGAGAGAGAAAGATGAGTGTTGACCTTGAATGATCTTTGTTTGAGGTACAACTAGGGCTCCTGTCATGAAAGCACAAATAAATGAAGGCTCATCAAGTTAAGAAAAAAAAGAATAAGGATGAATGAGCAACTTAAGGTAGAAAGTAATAAAACTGGATCTGACAAGTTAAGCTTGGACTGATTAGTTTCTCTGTTCATCAAATATTAAGGCCTTTCTGTATGCCATGTACTATTCTGAGTAGTGAGGTTGCAGTCTGCAAAAAGCATCATTCTTCCCATGGCTCTTGTAGTCTGGTGTGATAAAATGACAGTAAATATTGAAGCAGGCACAAAAATAAAGCAAAGATTATTAAAGAATGATATAGTGCATAAACTGTAAGACATGATGACAAAAAAGATTAAGTAGGACAGATGCCATTTTTGAAAGACTGGTCAGAAAATATCCATCCAAAGAGCTGATATTTGATCCTACAAAGTAGAATGTAAACAGCCCTAAGAAACCTAACAGAGAGAGTACTGCAGATGATAGAAATTCTGTTGCTAAGAAAGAAAACATACTTGGTGCCCAGGAAGTTTGTAAAGGCAGTATGGACTATGCAGTCAGAGGAGTGGGCAGATTATTGTAGGATTTACAAGTGGTCAGTTTATTTTACCCTCAGGCTAGAAGAGTTTGATCCTCAGAGTATTAGACTGAGACTATCCAAAACTATCAACACTATCTACCTCCAGATGACAGTCTAACTGTGAGGGAGTATGGATGTATTGACAAGGCAATGAAGCAACACAAAGAAAGCCAACATCTAACAGAGAAAGAAGAAAAACTATTAGTGTCATAACAAAATAGGAGTCTGAAATGGAGATTTCAGTGTTTCAGACTAAAAGTTATGCCCTCCTTAACTTTGTCAGCTTGACATAGTCTGGAGTCATCTAAGAGAAACACTTAGGTTGAGGAATTGTCTACATCACCTTGTCCTTTGAGCGTGTCTGTGGGGAATTAGTTTGATTGTTACTTGGCCATAGAATGTTCAGTGTACTGTGGATGGCATCGTTCCTCAGGAAAATGTAGTTTGAGTTCCTGCCTTGACTTCCCTCAGTGATTGACTACACCTAACAAGTTGGAATAATACCAACCCTTCTTTCAGTGTCTTTTGACCATGGTGTCTTCAACGCAGCAGAATGTTAGGATAAGGCACATATGGTTTCAAGAAACAGTGTACAGCAGATTCAAGAGAATTGAATAAAAGGACAAAAATGTTTCCAATGCAAATGTAAATGAGAATCTTTGCTACATTTTTCAGATATAGTTACGTGAAGTAAAATCAAGCAAAATGAACACAGTAGGGCATCTAATCATAAATCTAAATGCCATAAAAAAGTAATTTAAAGTGAATAGTAGTCACAACCAAGCACAGCTGCTTTTTCATGAGATTTGCATTATTGAAGAGAGAAAGTGAACTAGAAGAATTTTACTGATAAAATTTCAATGTATATCAACATTCAGAGGAGAAAATAAATGAGTCAATCACAGTATTTATAAAATTGGCAAAATCACAAGTTCCATTTACCAAACAAGATTGATTCTTTTTTGATCTGTGGTCATTGATGGTTGTTCAGTCTTCCAGTGGATGGGACCTCATCCAAGTGCATGTGGGAAAGACTAACTGGATATGATGAGAGTTATCAAAATAAAGAAAGGAAGGAAGGAGGGAGGAAGGAAAGACAAAGTTCAGATGGAGATATACTGAAGCAGATAGGGAAATTTGGTTGGACAATTAATAATATTATATTTATGTATGAAATCATCAAAGAATGAGTTATAATGAAGTTTAAAAAATGAATGCTTTAAACTCAGAAAAACCTAAAAATGAGATATTATCATCATTGTTTCTATGACTTATGCAATTCTTAACTTAACATTTCAGTACCTTTCCACAAGAATTATCAAGAATGGCAAATTGTCGCTTATAATGTTTTGTTATGAACCTATGACTCTAAAAAGTTTGAAAATAAAAATGACATTCCTTTTCTGCCTATTTTAGTGATATATTATTTTCACTTTTTAAAATGTATAGATAGTATACAATTTTAAAATGATGCATGCATTTATGAAAAGAACCTTCACATGTAATTTGAATATTCTACTGTTAGAGAGAAGAGGAAGACATACACACAGATATAAACACACACACACACACACACACACACACACACACAGAGAGAAAGAGGGAGAGAGAGAAAGAGAGAGAGAGAGAGAGAGAGAGAGAGAGAGAGAGAGAGAGGGGTGGGTACAAACTCAAAGTACCCTTATTCATAGTCAGTCACAAAGAATTGATTACAAATCTTCTTCTGGAGTCTCCGTCAAGTGATGAAATTTGCACTTCTCTAACAATGTATCTTAAACTAGTTAAAGAAAAGAAGTTTTACTTATAAGTTCTTAGTTTCTTCAAGACAAATTTTAGCTACAGAAAATTGCAGTGCTTCAAAATACAGTCAGTATTTGAATATCAAAGATCTATACAAGTTTTCAAAAGGGAACATTTTTATATTCTTAAAAACTGTTTGAAGAGAAACTATGATGAGTAGAGATATTTATTATTATTCAAGACACCTTTTGGGTACAGGATTTTGCACATTTACTTACTTTAAAAAATTTAAAGCACAGAGAATATAATGATTAGAAATAGGATTTTCAAATACAAAATGTATACACTTACTAGTACATGCCATGGAAGGTGGATCTTTTTCTGCCCTGAAGTAACCCTTCTCACACTGACAGACAGAAGTTGCTTCCATGTAAGTTGAGCTGTGTGGAGGGCATTTGGAACATTTTGTGTTCCCAGCAAATGCTTTATAGAATCCTGGTCTGCAAGCTGTATAATAAAGAAAAACAATTTCTTTTTAGTTATTACCACTGAAGCTATTCTCTTTTGTACATGTTTTCAATCAAACATATTTTGTACCTCAGAATTCAATTTCACACATGTACAGCAAAGTCAATATAAATGCTAGTATTGATAAATAAAATTAACTTTTCAATTATTATATCAATTATAATTTAGATAATTAGCTAAATTAATTTGGAAAGTACATAACTCATACAAATGTTTACACAATCATTTTCCCTTCCACATACAATACTGGGCTATGTATATTTGAGGATACACATACTTGGCGGTAAAAGAGATGTTTTCTTGTACATTTTAGGAGTTAGTGTTAAATAACATTGACTCAGACTGTTCAAAATGTATCACCAACTCACCCCTCAGTCTGTGAATACTTTAGGAGTTATATTTTAGCTAAGGTATATCCTTTACAATTATGTCAATCGTCAAGTATTCTATTGTCTATGAAAGAACTATATTTTGTTTAAGGTTTAACTATGTAATATTGTTGGTAAATCAATAAGTATCAGAGTAAAACATATTCTTAATTTTACCTGGTAAACCTGCTAGAGCAGATCTCTAATACCAGCTATTAGGAAGCTAAAACATGAGGACAGAAAATTGAAGACCGACCTAGAGTACAGAGTAGTAGATGATGGCTAAGCTGGACAACTCAGAAAACCTTGTCAACAATGTGCATGCTGGCCTGGCATGTATGAGGCCTTAGAATCACTCCTTAGGAACACACACACACACACACACACACACACACACACACACACACACACACAGTCAGACAGACAGACAGACAGGCACACACAGACACACATGTTGTATCAGTACTAGTTTAACACGAAGCATGTATCAACAGTATATAATAATAATTTTTAAAATTGACTCTACTTAGAAGCTAAATATATTTTATTTGTTAAAATTTAAAATTCAAAAGGTCAACTTATATGAAAATACATATTTAATTGAGATGGTTACCTTTTGAGTATCCACACTTTATTTCAAATATCTAAATATTATTTTAGAGGCACAGAGAAATACTTTATTTTACAATGTTTATTATTCATTCACATTTTATAAAATATTGCTTAGTATTTAAAAGTAGATTGCTTTTAACTTAATTTATAGCTGGTAAGATAAATTATTATCTTTTAGTTATTTTTTTGCTAGCTAAAATTTACACAACAATGCCTCTTCTAGAAGGTCAATGACTAATGTACCACCACGCTTCTAAAATGCTTATGCAAAATTTTTCCCACTAAAGTGTCTTTTTCACCCACTGTCACACATCCTGATACCTCGATGCTCACTCTCTTTGTGTAGCCAGTCTTCCCTAAATGTCACCCTCTTGATGAGGGCCTCCTGGATCCCTCTTCCTTAGATGTCACTCTCTTGTTGAGAACCACCTCCTGGATCCTTCTCCCTTAAATGTCACCCTCTCCTTAAGGTCGTCCTGGATTCCCTTCCTAAAGTGTACTCCCTGTTCTATTATACCCTGGAATTTCACACTGCTTCTTTTGTGCCGCTCAGTGATTTAACAATATCTGACATTTGCCACATTTAGTTTTAAAAGCCATCTCCCACTAGATCGTGTGCTTTATCAAGCAGTGGTTTCTGTCTGTTTCATCTGCTAAAGTTCATCTTCAGGGCCTAAAAGACTGCTAGGCATTTTTAGTATTTGATTCATGTGAATCACTTGTCAAGGGACTTATATAATTTCTGTACAATCACCATGTTTTATTTGCTTGTTGTCTGCTGTTAAGCCTTTCTCTGGGTTGGCAAATCTATTTTCTTAAAAATAAAACCATGACCTACTTACTGGACCAACACCTAGTTGTTTTTCCCATCTGATGGATCCAGTTCCTAATATATCTTCTGCCATTTCAACACAGAACCTATGGGAAATATTTATTTTGTGTCTGTGGAAATCACAAAAGCAGGTTGGCACAATACCTGTCAGTAATAGTTGTTTACATTCACAAACTCAATAGAACTGTACATTGAGAGATTGCTGTCCTAATTAACTTTCTACAGAGGACCATGAATGGCTATTCAGTGTGTGCTATGGTCATAGAATTACTCATCATCCTAGGTTTAAAGTGGTTTTCTTTTCCTTTTAGAACTACATGTTATGTAAGAGGAACATAGTATCTTACAATGTATTTATGGTTGCTTTTAAGATAGCAAAATCAGAGGACAAGCCACCCATAGAGGCATATCTCCAGCCTTTCTTTGTTTGTTTTGTTTCTTTTTGTTTTTAAAGACAGGGTTGTCTGTATAACAGTCCTTGCTCTTCTTTTAACTTGCTTTGTAGACCAGGTTGGCCCCTAATTCACAGAAATCCTCCTGACTTTGCCTCCCAAGTGCTGGGACTAATGATGTGCACCACCACTTGGCTATTAGGCCTTGAACTCACAGAGATACAGAGGTTGGTTCTCTGCCTCCCAAATAATGGGTTTAAGGCATGATTTTCTTGTCTTAGCTTTGTGGGTGATTCTGTCCTCTAATATTCCAGACTATATTTAGTAAATATACAATGTATCACCACAGTTTATGGGGGATCAAAGGAATGAAACTGAGGGATTAAATTCATCTCAGTTGGTAAAATGCTTCACCAGCATATGTGAAGTCCTGGATTCTATGCATGGTACCATGATGCCAACCTATGCCTGTCATCTCAGAATTTCAAACATTGGGACAAGAGAATCAGAAATACAATATAATATTATTTTTGGTGTCATAGCATGTCCTGGTTGAGATGCACAAGACCCTCAAAATAAAATAAAAGTAAATATTCCCAAAATAAAAAGTAAAGTAATATATAAAGGAAAACAAGATAAGAAAATGAATAAAAATAAGATAATAAAATAGATATTTCCATTTGAAAATTATTGTTCACATTGATTTTGATTATCTGTCTATCTCAGGCCATATATATGTACCTGTTTACCATTGGATGTGTATGTTTGTGTGTGTGTTTGTAAATATATGTATACATATATAAATGTAATTCTGGTATAAAAATAATAGAAATATGCTATTCTAAGCACATAACATTCCACCACAGCATGCAATGATGTTAAATAGACTATGTATCTTCAGCTTGTGGTATAAATGATCTTAACTGTGTGATCACATCTGTTAACTGAAGGTTTGGTGATTGTCACAAGACAGAGATTAGCATCACCTTGATACTATCTACTGTTATTAGTGTATTTCAAGTATACACATAGTTTTCACAAAAAAAATTAAAAAATTGAAAGATAGTGAATAATGATTTCACTGGTACTTGCTATAAGATTACTAAATTACAAAAATGGAAGGAATGATATCTATTCAATTAGTGGTTGAAGTTTTTGGTTACAGTTCTTCTCGAAATGAAATAATAGAATTCATATCTTGAGAACTCTGTAACTATTTTCTTATTTTTAATTTTATTTATTATTTATTTATTGTTCACTGTTGTTTTGCCTGTGTAAGGTGTCAGGTACTAGAGTTACAGACAGTTGTGAGCTGCCATGTGGGTGCTGGAAACTGAACCCTAGTCCACTGGAAGAACAAACAGTGCTCTTAACCTCTGAGACCTTTCGCTACTCCCAAATGCTTTGTTATAATTAATTTTTTTTTGCTTTCCCTTCAACAACTTGTTTTTCTGCTTAATATACAGTATTTTTCTTGCTTCCAGCAAACAAAATAAGCAGATCAGCTTGACGACTGCGTGCAGCATAGGTATGAATATCTTCCAGTATATGACAGTACTGTATGAAATATTGCAGGAAAGCTAAAATTTTCTGTTTCTTTGGCTTTTCTTTTAGGGAAAAAGTTATTTAGATATGGACCTACAGTTTAAATCCTTATTGCATTCAATTATTGTGCCCTCTGTCACTTCCATCCAGAATCATTCAGATCTGATTTTCTAAATCTACATATGGACCTGATGCATTAATCTCAGAATGCCTGCCTCTGCTGTCTGCCAGCTCAGATTTTCTTCCATATCACTGCAGTTGACTTTCTAAACACCTGATAAGACTGTATTGCTGTGCTTTGTAATAGCAGAAAATGGAAAATTACTTTTATGGCTCACATTGGCCATTTATATAAACCAAAGCAAAGAACACTATTTTAAAGATATTAATAATTATAGGTCCTTTTTGTACTAAGCCTGATGTATATACTGTGTTGTGCTTTGTGGGTATTTTAGTAATGCATAGACTCTGAAATGCCAGAATAATGTTTATATTCTTCCTCAGTTGGTTGAGCATCTGCAAAGTGTTGGCTTTCACTGCTGCAAAGATTTTAGAGTTTTTGTCATTCCTCACATATAGCACATCATATTTAGCTTTCTTGAGGTACAACCACCATAAAAAGATGTACAGCTGAAAACAATATATTATTACAGTGACTATAATGTTGTTGGTTGTTTGTGCTCTTTTGGGAGGGCCCATCACCCAGTCTCCAAATAAATCACAAATGGATCCTCATTCTTAATTATAAATGCCTGGCCTTAGCTTGGCTAGTTTTTTTGCCAGCTGTGATTTTACCTTTCTATTTCTGTATAACGTTTTTTGTTTCTTCCTCTGTAGCTTGCTGTGTAGCTGGATGGCTGGTCTCTGGAATCCTCTTCCTCCTCTGGCTACTTCTCTTTCCTTCTTTTTCTCCTAGATTTCTCCTATTCTCTCTGCCTGTCAGCCTTGCCTATGCCTATTTCTCTATTTTGCCTCACTATTGGTTGTTTTTAAATTAGCAGATGTTTTAGACAGACAAAAATCACAAAATAATTCAGAGTTAAATAAAGGCAACATAAACAATAACAACACACTTTAAAATATCATTCTCTAACAATATAATACAACAATCCAGTTTTACTGCCTGCTATTTTTATTTGTTTTTAGATTTGACATTTGTTCTCTGTTGGAAGCACAATTTTTGGTCTTTGATTTTTTTTTTATTTATTTGTTTTTATTAAATAAAATCTGATGTTCTTTGATTTTTAATTGGGATGGTTATATTATTTTACTTAATATGGTTACTCAAATCTTATACATTTCTTATTAATTTTTAATTTTATTTTTATGCATATGGTGTTCTCTTGGCATGTAAGTTTGTGCACTGTGTGTGTGCAATGCCAATGAATGCTAGAAGTGGATGTTACATCCCCAGAATTGGAGTTATAAAATCTTGTTAACTGCTGTGTGGGTGTGAGAATCAATCCTTGGTCTTCCAGAAGAGCAGGCAGTGTGCTTCTCTGCCATTTATCCAATCCCTAAATCTCAGGCCTTAACTATATTTTTCTAGGTTTTTGTTTTATTTTGTGATATTAGAGGTTATTGTTTTCCTTTCAACTTTTTACCTGATTCTTTAAGAAAGATAGTATACTTTATATATTCTTTAAGAATATTTTTTGATTTATTACAAAATTCTGAAAGAGCCTCTCTGTAATTTTTCTTAAAATATCATTGTCCTTTCTTAATGTCCTTCCTCAAGTTTTATTACAAAGCCCAATTGCTTTGATCTCACTGAAGTCTCAGAGCATCTCCACCCACCATCCATGGAAGAGACACTCACAGACAGTGCCAGGGTCTTTCCACTTTTGTTATATTCTGAGAATTTTCTGTGTGTCAAGTTCTGAAAATTGTACATCTATTATGTTTTATGTACTATTATTCACCTGTAAGATGCTTCATGTCTTAAAAGGAACTTCTTCATATAGTTATATGGGACATCTTGGCATGTGTTAGGAGTCCTTTATATACCAGACTGCTAATTCCCCTTAATTTCTTATTTACATAAATGACTTTTACTTCTTTAATTTCCTCTTCTAATTACTATACTTATTTGATTAAAACAATATTTTAAAATGTTGCAACATTTCACGCAATTCTGCCACCAACCTGCATGGCAAAGGTAAATAGATATTCAATAACAATTTCTGTTAAGAGTATTAACTATTGCAGCTACTTTGGAGAAATGGTAGTATCCAATATGATTTAACCCAGACATGCTATTGTAAAGAACATTTGTACTCCTATATGTATACTCAGCCTAAAAGCTCAAAGTCAAAATGACTTTGCTACACAAAATTCTATTGTTAAGTGAGCTCTCATTTCTCCATTTTTGAGGTTAGTCTTTCTTCTGTGTATTTCTATTTCCCCCTATTTTACTTGTGTTAATGTAATCTTATATATTCTATGTATTATTGGCAAAATATCTTTTTTATGTTTTGTTTTATTTACTTATTTATTTTGCCTTTTTATTATGAATAAAGTCATCTTAAGAGAAAGAAGGATTAATATGGTCAATCAACTATAGTAAATAGAAAATTTATACTTTGTTGAGTTTTCCTAATACAGTTAGTATAGATTTAGTTGAGAATAATGAAATTATAAATGAATTTTTAATTTTAGTTGCATTGACTCTACTATTAAAGGTATCAAGGAGATTAAAGGCAAGAGGAATGGATATGATATAGAAGTAGTTTATTTATAAAATACAGGATATAAACATAATGCAAATTGAATAAGTTAAAAAATCAACAGGTGCCTACTTCACTGACATGTTTGTAAATCAAAGAATCTCAGTAATTGCTGAAATTAAACATACCATACATATCATAAAATTAGCATTGACTATAGACACACTCAGTGTAACTCTAGTGGTGAATTTATCAGTAATACTAAAGTAATGGATAGTAGTATCAGTAATACTAATGTAGTGAAAATAGAGTACAATTTTTCTCAAAAATCTTTGAGGGACTAAAAAAGTGGTACAGCCATTAAGAACATTGGATGTTCTTCCAGAGGTTTACAGTTTAATTTCCAGCACCCACATGGAGCTCTTCTGGTACCATGTCCACATGTAATACAGAGCTATTCAAGCAGAAGAGATACCCATAGACATAAAAATAAATGCATAAAATATTAAAGATTAAAACTTTGCTTTTTAGAAAAATAAAGTCAAGAAGGTGCAATATAAAGCATGCAGTTGTATACAGATAAGCACACAAGCAAAAGTGATAAATAACTCTAATAATAGAAGTAATAAAGAAATAGACAACCTGCTCTATGTACACTTCATTTCAAAAGTAAAATAGCCAGGTCATAAGTATTGATATCAATGGTTTTTAGGAAAACTTGGAGAACAAAGGCTACTAGAAATCTTAGATGGCATTTCCAGCTGTGAAATTCTTGTTATCTGATGAAATTTCGAATTGTATCTTGTGATAGGAAGTGATAAACATGTACTGAATGAAGTTTCTTCACTGTTATTATTTAGTTTGCAAGTTTATATAAATCCAAGTGACTTATTACTAAAATATGTGCAAATCATCATTTCTTAAAATATTAGAACTCAGGAAAAAATTTCAAAAATATCAAAGGCAGTATCATATCTCTTAATTCAAGGCTGTCGTACAGTTGTGAAAAATTATTTCAGTGTCATGGATACAGAGAAGAGAGAAAATAAAATTAAGGAATGAACAAAAATAAAAACTTAATAGTAAATAAGTATAAATATTTGTTTCTTCAAAATAATCTATAAATGATAAAGATTTTTAAAGTCATAACATTAATTTGTAAATAGTAATAGTATGCATTATTTAAAAAAACCAAACTAACATTCTGGCAGGGCTCTAAAAAGGTAAGAGAAACACACACACACACACACACACACACACACACACACACACACACACACACTCAGAGTTATGGGCTGGGGAGATTGCTCTCAGTAGTTAGTGTTAAAGTGTAATCATGAAGACCTGAGGTAAAACCCAGAAACCAATAAACAAAAACTCAGCATCACCTAACATCCAAACATCTGTGAAAAGATGAGGAGAAGAACAAGAAAATCCCCAGGAGCCTGTGAACCAGTTATCCAGTTAGACTGACACATATATCAGTGAGCAAGGCAGAAGGTTAATAACATTCTAGGTCCTTTTAACTATTAACATAGAACATTCTCCTCTCTTTCACTACCTATCCCCACTACACTCATCTGAATAAACTGCACATGTGTGCATAAATACTGTCCCACAGAGAGATATTAGCACAACCCTGTTCATCCTATTTGGTAGTAGAAGTGAGACTTCTTAATGTTGAGACTATAAAATCTCCCCACCACTAGAAGTTGACTACTAGCATTCATCTCTCTTTCTTCCTGACAGTGGTAGCGATGGTACCAGTTGCCTCATCGCTTTGCTGCCATGACTCCCATCAATACCATGATAGAATTGCACTCAAACTCTATGTCAGAATCAAGCCTTTATGCTTTGATTTGCTTTTGTCAGATATTTTTCTTTCATCACAATGAGAAAAAAACCTAAGATATTTCACTTGGCCAACCCTGAGCATTAAGTTGCAGAGTTCAAAAGTAGAGTGGATATTAAAAAGTCACAGCTGTCTAGGCATGGGATTGTAAGGAAGAACCTGGACTCCAGAATATTCTTGGGGGAGCATCAGAAGTAAAGGCTGAGAAAAGCAATTTCAATGATTCTTTTTATTAACCACTGGCCTGAACTCTTAACCTGTTTATATGTGGTCATGATTCTTTGTAACAAGTTGAAGAGCAAAGAATTGGAGCAAAAAGGCCTCAGTAACTCAAATAGTAATGAGGTTTTCACATTTGTTAGATCAAAAAGATGATATCAACCCTGAAACCATATACTAACTTTTTCCACTAATATTATTTAATTTAATATCTTACAAGACAAAGCAGGATGTAATAGAAACAGATATTGACCCAGTCAGATAAGTTGCCATTAATGATCACATTGCATATAACTTGTTTAATTCTTCTAAAAGAAATTAACTACAAAAAGTAGTTAGCTTTCTTTTTTTTCTTTATTTATTTTGTATTTATCAAGAAAAACAGTAAAATGAATTTAAAATGCTGATAAGTTAACAATAACTATAAAGAAGATAAAAATCATAAGCATGACTTATCAAAGGTGATAATGCAAATAAGATTGTTACACATGTATTTAGCTTTAATATGCGTGGGTTAGAGTTCAGTTTATTTTACAATCATTTTCAATTTCAGTAACATTTTTGTTACATGCATGTTTTCTCATTTGTAAAAACAGACACTATTGTCCAAATGTCAGCCTTTTCTCTAAAATTATATATGGAAGCCTAAGCTATGCGATAGCATTTAGAGATGGAGGCTTCCAATGGTAATGACATCATCAGGATGGTGTCCTCTCTGATTGGATTAGTGCCTTCAGGATTAAAAGGACCAGAGCTGTCTACACACTCATATGAGAGGCTAAAATAAGAAGATAGCTACCACAGACCTTAAAGAGAGCTCACACCAGACACCATAACTTCCAGCACCTAAAATTATTACTTCTGGCTCTAGCACTCTAAGAAAGCCCATTCATTATGTGGTTGTTGTTTTTGAAGACATCAAATCGATGGCATTTTTATCTTGCACCACAAATAGAACAAGAAAATAGGATCAATGGTTATTAACATACATATCTTAGGAGTAGTTGAAAAGAGTTTAAATGTTGTGAGAAAAAATAATTGATCATGTAAGTATTATTAAGTAATATGTTTTCTGAAACTGGCCTTGATAATAGTTTCCAAACAACACTGTTGTGCAGATGTGTGGAAATTCATTACAAGGATTTTCCTATAATTGTTTCTAATGTGGTATATTTATGACTGTAGTAGAAGTGAGTCTATGTGACTTTTAAGTCAGCTCAAAAAAATGGAAAGTGAGTCCATCTGGTCCTATTGGATGCTCTTCAAACCTAGACAGCATGATAGGACAGAGTAGAAGCCTCCAGGGAGAGGACAAAGCAGGATGAGACTAAGCTCCAACTGAGTTTTGAGACACCTATCTGCTAGCCATTCATATTGGCATTGGAGGGTAGACCCTTTAACCCTGGGTCAAGAACCTATGGTAAGTGCTTCCTGGAGCAGATAAAAACAAGTGTACATCACATTGACAAAATTATTGGTTTATGGACAAAAGTTATGGCTAGTGTAATTCCACGCTGTTATATTTGGGGTGAATCTTTAAGAAATTTCTGATAAACTTACTCAAAGCCATATACATGGTAAGAAAGTTAGATTTATCTAACCAGGTAATCTGAATGTTTATCCTAAGTTACATTAGTGGAATAATGCTTATGGAAAAATGTGTATATTGTGCTTTTCAGGGAACGAACTGAGTGAACTGTATTGATAATTAATTAATTAATTTTTCCTAGTCTGGTCAGTTTTCTCTCCTTCCAACCTCTTTACCAAGCCCCTTTCCCACTCGTCTCTAATCCATTATCTTTCCCTTCCCTTCAGAAAAGTGCAGGTCTCATATGTATACCTGCTAGACACAGCATATGAATTTTCAGTGAGACTAGGCCTCCTATTAAGGTTGGACTAGGCAACCTGGCAGAAGGAAAGGGTCTCAACATATTCAGAGACAGCCCTTGCTGCCAGGAGTCCAGAGGACCCAGATAAGTTCCATGCAAGTTCTCTAAATGGTTATATAGTTTTCTTGAACCTTCTTGAGCCCAGGTCAGTTGACTCTGTTACTTACTGTGGTATCCTTGGCCCCTGGGGCTCCCATAATCCTTCCTCCCCCTCTTCCATAGGATTTGTTGAAGTTCACCTAATGTTTAGCTGTTGGTCTCCTTATCTGTTCCCATCTGTTGCTGGATGAAGCCTCTCTGATGACAATTAGGCTAGTCAATGATCTATGAGTATAGCAGAATATTATTAGAAATCATTTCATTGATTATTTTTTCCCAGTAATGTTTAGTTCTATCCTAGGTCACTGGGCTGTCCAGCCCTTGAGTCCTGGCCCTCTGCACACTGTCAGAAGTGGCCTCCCTCTCAAAGTATGGGTCTCAAACTGGACCATGGGTTAGCTAGTCCCATAATTTCTATGCCACCTTTGTCCCAGCACATCCTGTAGGCAGGGCTAATTGTAGAACAGAGGTTCTGTGGCTAGGCTGGGACCCCAATACTTCTATTGAAAGTATTATCTGATTACAGAACATGGCCATTAAAATAAAATTAATAATGACACTTAAGTTTTAAGTAATTTTTATAATAAATACATTTTTTGTAAAATTTAATTGACAGTTAAATTGTATTTTTAATTTTTTTCAATATATATTTTCTTTTTTTGTTTTATTATTATTATGAACAAAGAAGTCATACTTTCTAACCTTTTTTATCCTTATTCCAGGTTCCTACCCCCTCCCAGCACATCAGGTCATTCTTTTTTTCTCCACAAATCCCCATCCCATCCCTGGGCAGGCTGCAGGCAGTCCCATGGTCCCACCACCACAATATTGCTTAGTTCAGTCTCCACTCCTGGCAGATCCAGTTTTCTCACCCCTCCCTCAAGAGTGAGTCAGGTGTTCAAGTAGGGGGAGTGGGATCCAAGGTGTCAGTCCAGGGTTTTTCTGATCCCAAGCTGTTCAGTAGTTGTGGTTTGCAGCTTGGGAATGCTTTGCTTTTTCTTGGTCAGTTGTTTGTTTGTTTAGAGTCCACTAATGAGTGAATACATCCTCTGCTTATCTTTCTGAGTTTGTGATACCTCACTCAGTAGGATATTCTCCAAATCCATCCATTTGCCTGTGAATTTTAGGATATCATTTTTTCTTACTGCTGAGTAGTACTCCATTGTGTAGATGTACCACAATTTGTTAATCCATTCTTCAGTTGAGGGACATCTAGGTTGTTTCCAGGTTCTTGCTATTACAAATACCACTGCTATGAACATAGTTGAGCTAATGCCTTTGGAGTATGACTGTGCTTCTTTAGGGTATACACCCAGAAGTGGTATTGCTGGGTCCTTGGGGAGATTGATTCTCAGTTTTCTGAGAAACGCCATACTGCATTCCAAAGTGGCAGAACAGTCTTACACTCCCACCAACAATGGAGGAGTGTTCCCCTTGCTCTGCATCCTCTCCACCATAGGCTGTCCTCTGTGTCTTTTATCTTAACCAATCTAACAGGTGTCAGATGTTATCTGAAAATTGTTTTGATTTGCATTTCTCTGATGGCTCAAGATGATGAGCACTTTTTCAGGTGCCTTTCAGCCATTCTTAATTCTTCTGCTGAGCATTCCCTTTTTAGGACTGAACCCCATTTTTTGATTGGGTTATTCAAGGTTTTGGGCTCTAGATTCTTGAGTTCTTTATATATCTTAGAGATCAGTCCTCTATCACTTGTAGGGTTGGTGAAAATCTTTTTCCATTCTATAGGCTGTCATTTTGTCCTATTCACAGTGTCCTTGGCTTTACAGAAACTTCTTAGCTTCAGGAAATCCCAATTATTGATTGTTGTTCTTAGTGTCTGTGCCACTGGTGTTATATTTAGGAAGTGGTCACCTGTGCCAATTCATAGAACTGTATTTCCCACTTTCTTTTCTATCAATTTAAAGTGGCTGGGTTTATATTGAGGTCTTTGATCCACTAGAATTTGAGTTTTGGGCAGGGTGACAAGCTCAGATCTATTTGCATTTTTCTACACACTTCCACCCAGCTATGCCAACACAATTTGTTAAATATACTATCTTTTTTCTATTGAATATTTTTTCGGCCTCTTTGCCAAAGATCAGGTGTTCATAGGTTTTTTGGTTAATGTCTGGATCCTCAATTCTATTCCATTGCTCCACAAGTCTGTTTTTATGGCAGTACCAGGCTGTTTTTATTACTGTGTCTCTATAGTATAACTTGAAGTCAGGGATCATGATACCTCCTGAGGTTCTTTTGTTGAGTAAAATTGTTTTGGCAATCCTGGCTTTCCTGTTATTCCAAATGAAATTGAGTATTGTTCTTTCAAGTTCCAAAAAATATTATGTTGGGATTTTGATGGGCAGTGCATTGAATCTGTAGATTGCTTTTGGTAGAATTGTCATTTTTACTATGTTGATCCTACCTATCCAGGAACATGGGAGAGCTTTCCATTTTCTAGTATCCTCTTCAATTTCTTTCTTCAGTGATTTAAAATTTTTGCCAAATAGGTCTGTTACTTCTTTGGTTATAGTTATTCCAAGGTATTTAATACTATTTGCTGCTATAATGAAGGGTAATGTTTCCCTTATTTCTTTTTCAGCTCTTCTATCTTTAGTGTACTTATTCCTTTAAATGAATATTGTATCCTGCTACATTGCTGAAGGTGTTTATTAGCCATAGCAGTTCCTTAGAAGAATTTTGTGGGTCACGTATGTATACAATCATATCATCTGCAAATAGAGATAGCTTCACTTCTTTTCCAATTTTATCTCCATGATCTTCTTTCCTTCTCTTATTGCTTTAGCTAAAACTTTGAGAACTATATTGAATAGATTAGGGGAAAGAGGACATCCTTTTCTAGTTCCTGACTTTAGTGGGATTGCTTTGAGTTTTTCTCCATTAACTTTGATACTGGCTGTCGGCTTCTTGTAAATCGCCTTTATTATATTTCGGTATTCTCCCTGTATTCCTGATTTCTCCAGGGCTTTAATTATAAAGGAGTGTTGGATTTTATCAAAGGCTTTTTCAGCATGTGAGGATATGATCATGTGGTTTTGTTCCTTTAGTTTGTTTATATGATGGATAACATTTACAGTTTTTCGTATGTTAAACCAGCCCTGCATTTCTGGATGAAGCCTACTTGGTCGTGGTGGATGATATCTTTTATACATTGTAGTGTACGGTTTGCTAAAATTTTGTTGGGAATTTTCGCATCAATATTCATGAGGGAAATTGGTCTGTTGCTCTCCTTCTTTGTTGTGTCTTTGACTGGCTTATGTATTAGGGTAATTGTTGCCTCATAAAAGGAATTTGGCAATATTCCTTCAGTTTCAACTGTGTAAAATAGTTTGAGGAGTAACGGTAATAATTCTTCTTTGAATGTCAGGTAGAATTCGGCACTGAAACCATCTGGACCAGGGTTTTAATTTTTGGAGAGGATTTTAATGACAGCTTCAATTTCCTTAAGGGTTATAGGTCTGTTTAGGTAATTAATCTGATCTTCATTTAACTTTGTTAGGTGGTACCTGTCCAGAAAAATGTCCATCTCCTCTAGGTTTTCCATTTTTGTGGAATATAGATCTGATATGATAATTCTCTGTATTTCCTGGGGGTCTGTTGTTATGTCCCCCTTTTCATTTCTGATTTTGTTGATTTGAACACTCTCTCTCTGTTTTTTGATTAGTTTGGCTAAGGGCTTATCTATCTTGTTGACTTTCTCAAAGAACCAACTCTTAGATTCGTTGATTCTTTGTATTGTTCTTTTTGTTTCAATTGTATTGATTTC
>PVIH01020496.1:0-32229 GCA_004025045.1 Sigmodon hispidus | reverse complement strand
CAACTGAAGAATGGATTAACAAACTGTGGTACATCTACACAATGGAATACTACTCAGCAGTAAGAAAAAATGATATCCTAAAATTCACAGGCAAATGGAGGGATTTGGAGAATATCCTCCTGAGCGAAGTCTCACAAACTCAGAGAGATAAGCAGGGGATGTACTCACTCACTAGTGGTCTCTAAACAAACAAACAAGAGAAAAAGCCAAACATGCCCAAGAGGCAAACCACAACCACCGAACAGCTTGGGATCAGAAACACTCTGGACTGACCGTTCAAACCCCAGTCCAACTATAGGAACACCTGACTCACTCTTGAGGGAGGGGGGAAAGATCTGGATTTGGCCAGAAGTGGAAACTCATCCAAGCATTATTGGGCCAGTGGGACCATAGGACTGTCTGCTCCCTGCCCAGGGAGGAGATGGGGAGTTGCAGAGAAGAAAAATGACCAGATGTGTTGGGAGCGGGAAGAGATCTTGAATAAGGATATACAGGGATGGAAAAAAAAATTCAGAGGGAAAGATGAACACAAAGAAAATATATGTGTAGCAATCTTATTTGTATTTCCACCCTTGATAAGCCATGCTTATGATTCTTATCCTCTGTATAGTTATTGTTAACTCTTCCACATTTTAAATTCTTTTTACTGTGTTTTTTTTTTTTGATAAATACAAAATAAAGAAAAAAAAAAAGAGCTATAGAATGGTTTCTCCTAAACTATTCTTTTAGTCACTGTCTGTTTCTTGCCTCACCCTGCCTTAATAATGACTGGATGTGCTTCAAATAATTACAACAAGATATGGCACATTGGGTTGATATCCCTGGGAGGTTTGCCTTTTTCTAAAGGGAAACAGATGAGGAGAAAGGGAGGTTGGGGAAACAGGGGAGGGGAAGCTGCAGTGGGGATGCAATATTGGAGAGAAGAATTAATTTAAAAATAACAGCAAAATACAAAACATTCTAGGGACTGGAGAGATGGCTCAGTGGTTAAACAAAAGATCTTAGATATCACAGACACTTAAAAGGTAGGTAATATTACTTTAGATGGTATTACATGATTTATTCAAATAAAATATTACCATTTAACCTAAGAACATCTGTATATCATAAAACAGAAAAAATAAACATATTTCATAAGCATTATAGATTATTTATTTAGTAGGGTGTTTATTACAATAAATTGTAAAGTAAGCTGTTTTTAATTACATCTGTGATTAAAAAAATAAATATGTGAAAGAAGCATTGATATCAGACTTGAGACCCATGCTTACTACCCCATTTAACTTGATTTTATCCAGAAAAGTATTATTTCTGTAGAAATTGTGAGTGCCAATACATCAGTCTGCTTTGGGGGACACATAGTATAATTCAAATAATAACAGTATTATTTGCAATATACTAAAGTAAAATATGTATGCAGACAGTTAAGATTTCAGTACCAGCCTATGGGCTTCCTTGTGCAGAAACCTGTTCATCCTGTGACAAATCACTCGCCTCTCAAAGTTGTGCCATCTGTCAATAACAAAACACTTCAAATGTTACAAGAATTAACAGCCTAATGCTATTGGAAGTCTAATCTCAAAAATACTCCACTTATCAGTACAGCAAACATAGTCTTCACTTACAAAACAAAGTCAACTGGCATACATATGGATGAAACCTAAGACAGGTTTTCTAATCAAGGGACCAAATTAACCTCCCATCTTACTCATTAGAAATCTCCCCACCCAGATGCATCTAAACAAGCTTTTTATCTCCCATCTGAAAATATAGTTATGACATTGAGTAGTTTTGTAAAAAGTAATTCTGTGAATTGAATTAAAGCCGCTTCAGATAAACTGAAACATGCTTCAAAATTGCAAAATAGTGTCAAAGCAGCTTACACATTTTAGAATTAAAAAAGAAAACCATTAACTTTTCCTAGAATATTTTGAGGCAAAATCTACTTTATTTATTATCATATATGTGATATATATGTATATATCAATGCATCTATGTTCTATAACTATTTTTTCTAAACTAAATTGATAATTACATTTCAGTGTTTCTATGTCATTAGATGAAATTATCAATTTATGTATAGAGGAATAAAAGATTCCCTTTGCATGGTATATATGTACCTATTTGTATCTATCTGACCATGTGCTAATGTGTTATGGACCTGTGTGTATTTGTCCTTTATAAGTGTCTGAGAGAAGTTATATATGGATGGGGGGCTCTGTTACACCCACATCACACACACAGATATATATATATATATATATATATATATGTATATATATCACAGTGAGAAACTAATTACAAAATCTAATAATTTATTCCTTAAGTGATGTAAATCACAACAATTTTAAATAAACATAGTTTCAAAGTAATTATATTTTTATGTCTACACATTGAATAACAACTAGAATCTGGCAGGAAATGTCCATCCTTTGAACATCAAAATATTTGGATATAGACTTCAATCCAAAGTTATACCAAAATGATTAACAAAATGTTCTGTATATTTCTGTTATTTTATATTCTCAAAGTAATACATTTAGAAGAAACATACTAATAGTATCATGTCAAAATTGTTTCTGATATATTAAAATTGAATTTTTTTATCTTCAAAAGAATGAACTAAATGTAAATATAAAGTAACAGTATGAATATATTTAATAATAATGTTAATAATACTGGGCAACATTGGCAATATATTTACCCAGAACTTAGGAAACAGATTCAGGTGTATCTCTGTGAGTTCAAATAAAGCCTTGTCTACAGAATGAGTTCCAAGACTTCTAGGCCGACACAGAGAAACCCTGCTTCAAACAAACAAACAAACAAAAACAAAAAATGATGTTAATGACACAGACAAAATAAATACAAACTATGTTTTCAATAAGTGAGAAATTATATCGTAGGTATAAGAGTTATAGATCTGGAGGAAAGATATCCTAGCCATCCATACGAATGCAGGCAATATCTACAGCTTGGAAGTGAAAGGTATCCTGGCAGTTGAAAGTCACGTAATACATACAGGTTAAGAGATGGTTTCCTGACAGGAATGTAGGAGTCTTGTTCCTCTCTGTTGAGAGCCTTTACAGCTCTGCTCAGTTCTGCTAGGGGAATTTTCCCATAGAGATGTAGCTATCCTTCTCCTCTCCAGTGATAGCCATTGCACCTCTGGTCTCCTCCTGTGAGTTGTTATTTCTCTGTCCAGCTCCACTCTGGCAAAAAAAAAGAAAAAAAAAATCATCGAAGAGATTTATTGGGAAGGAGGAATCCAGGAAAGGCGCTACGTCTCCAACACTGCCAGCAAATGAAAACACAGCTACAAACTGAAAAGATATCAGACTTATATGGGATTTCTTAGGGGCAGAGTTTTTCCATGGTGAAGATTTTCAGGATGAGAACTGGTCAGATTTCAATCCCGAAGCTTGGATAAACTTAGAGTATGGCTAGGTTTTATTATCAGGAATGGATTGGTTTTTGTGCTGAGGTGGTCAGATTCATAGTGTGGTTCTTTGGCTCTGGTTTCAGGGTCAGGATGTGTTTCTTTGACTGGCCCTTTTTCCATATATTATGCATCAGGAGAGAGTTTATGTTTTAATGCATTGTGAATAACAGAAGCATGAGAAAAGTTTCTGTGCCTCTACTAAGATTCCTAATAGCTTGCATGCTCTATTAAAATTTATAAGGTTGGACTGTCAGGATCTCTGTGGTTTCCTTCCATATGCTATATAATGTTTAAGTAAATTTGGTGATCCAAAAGTTTAAATACTGCTTGATTATTGAACTGGATATTGATGAGTGTACATTTTTTAGAATTTTATAGACATCTTAATTTTTTTCTTCATTTCTGAAACTAAACATGTTGTGATGGATTCATCATTCATAGAAATCCATGTCTTTCTACTTATTTTTACTCTTAACATTTACCCCTATATCCTCATGAGTTATATTCTTTAATATATCTTATATTCTGAATATCTGAAGTCTGTGTACTTATTTTTACATTCTTAAAAATTATATTATTCAGCATTATTCCCCCTTTCTTTTCCTTCTACTAACCTGGCCTTTATAATACCTCCTGCTCTCTATCAAATTCATGCTTTCTTTATGCATTTCTGGTTGTTACATGCATATATGTATGTAGAGATACATATATATTTCTATATATAGAAATATAACATGCACAGTATGTATGTTTTCAGGAATAACTTTGGTATTGGGTAACAAGTTGGTGTGTTCTTTTGGAGAAGATTATTAGTCTTATTTTTAGCATCCATTAGCTGCTTATTGTTCTTTGTGTAGGGTTGAGGCCTCCTGAGCTTTCCATTGTCTATGTTAGCATTGTTGTTCTTGTTCATGTCACATGTGAACAGTCATGTTTTTGAGACTTTATGAAGGTGACTATAGGATATACAATCTCATAGCAAATTTCTTTCTCCTTGCCTCTAATATCTTTCCATTCTCTTTCTCTATTTCAATTATTCCTGATATATAGTTTCATGGTTGATGTTGTAGATAATTCCCTTGGAACTATGTTCTATATTTCAGCTAATTATAGTTTTCTGTAATGGTCTCTACTGTTGCAAAGAGATGTTCAGATGATTCATGGTGAGGATAACACTTATTCTCAGTATAAGGACCAATATTTAGAGGACAGTTAGAGATAATACTTTTTTAGTAAACTTGTGTTTTATTGCTTTTAATTTCTTATGATATATGGCTACAATATCCCTGGACACTTGGATAGGTTTCCAATACCAGACATGATTTCCCTATTATTGAAGAGATCTTAAGTAAAATTAAAGTTCTTGATTACCACCAAGATATGTATGACTCTGCTACATCTTTAATGTTATCTCAACAATCACACACTTCAGTGACTAACTGAAGTTCTATCATATTGATTTCTCCAGAGAGTGGATATTTAACTGAATGTAGATTATTAAGAAATAATCTCTATTTTCAGTTTGTATTTTATTATCTACTTCAAATATGCTTTACTTTGTCTACTTGTTATTTATACAAAACAATATTTTCATACATTTTAGAGACATATGATTGATACATCAAAATTAATGTTACTTAAAATATATATTCAACATATTTGGAGAATTGTAAGTGATGATGAGCCAGTGGGAATTGTAAATTAGTTCATATGTTTACAAAATTTAAACAGCAAACTTAATGCAATTTTATTCTTTATAACTGCAGGCTAAGGTTGTGTTAACATGCCAAATGATTACTCAATTAATCCATAGCCCAATTCAATATATATTCTGAAAATTTGCTTAAATTGTTTTAATGACTTATATAAATATTTAGTAAATATTGATAGTATTAGTTATGATTGATTCCAGTTAGCCAGTAAAAAAATTAAGTAAGCCATATTTTTTTCTAATTTACTTGATAACTTTCTTCTATATAATTATTATTTCTTAAAAAATGCAAAATTGGTAGCATTTTAGAAATAACTGTTTTCCATACTAAAATCTCTACTAGAAAGAAAAAGACTTCATAAATTCATATTGTTGACACAAAGGCAACAATAAAAATATCATATAATAGTGTTCACTTACTATATATGCATACCTTTCCTTTTGTTATTTATTCTGTCAAAATATTTTATACAGACACTGTACACAGAGAATTTCTATAAGTATGTTAAAACATAGTCTGACTTATTATATCTTGCATTGCAAAAAGACAACCTTTAAATATATACTCACAAATTAATTACCTTGATATATATATATATTATAATGCTACTTGTATATATTCTTTGAAGGCTAACCATTTGGTATTGGAAAACACATTCTTTTGTTGTTACCTTTCGAAGTCTATTTATCCCACTCTCGCCAACAATTGACTATTAGGACAACCTAAAGCTAAAAGAAATTATGCACAGCTAAAACAACAATCAGTTGGATGATATATTTGTGTGTGTGTATGTGTAGTGTAGTGTATACACAAATACCAAAAAGTTAGATTTTCAGATAAGCTTATTACATTAAAAAAGAGTGGAAAGTGCTATTATCAATATTTACTAAATATTTTATGTGGTGTTCCTAACAGTATTGTTTCAAAAGCAACTCTCAATAGTTCTAAGTACACAGCACTCAAGAAGATGAGGAAAGTGCTTCCTGAGATTCTAGATGACTAGAAGATGAAATTGGTGTCTTAGTCAGACATTCTTTATGTGGACAGATTACC
The DNA here is from genome assembly GCA_004025045.1 of Sigmodon hispidus. Lineage (NCBI taxonomy): Eukaryota > Metazoa > Chordata > Mammalia > Rodentia > Cricetidae > Sigmodon > Sigmodon hispidus. Next base: position 26,022 of record PVIH01020496.1, on the reverse strand, counting down.
ATATTTTCTTTTCTTAATTATTTAGATCAAAGACTTTCACATACTTAATTTTCTTATTTTATACCAAATTTGATCATTTTAAGTACAGCCACAACCTCTCATTTTGACCATTTACTTTTTTATTTAACAATATATAATTGTTGGCCAAGGGAAAAGGACATTTTATGTCTTGAGTGGATGCTTTATTTTGGTTTGGTTTAAAATGGGATGTTACCTTTTCCTTTCACTGGGATAAATATATGTTAGAATTTTAAGAAACTACAAGACAAGTAGAATATAAAAACTGCATCCTTGAGAGAAGATCAAACACTATGTAATCTAGTGATTAGGTTTATTGCTGGAACATAAGTGCAGTAATGGAAAATTTCATTAATGACCCAGTACTCAATAGTGCATTTTACTATTCTGATCCTTTGTTTGGTTCAGATGCTTTGAGACTGGCAATTGTCAATAGTAGAGAATCATTTGTTCAGATGCTTCACTGTAACAGGGACATCTAATGTGGCCTAGAAAATCAATATGTTAACATAGAGGGGGTAAATTTCAAATAGTACATTTAATAAAACAGCATTTGGCAGACAAAAACTGGGTGGGTTAGGGATTGAATCACCAGGATTCAGAGTAAAGAAAAGAAAAATCCAGTTTCATGAGGATTTGGCATTTTGATGTGCAGGTAAAAACACAGGGATAGTCAAATGGTATATAATTTATACTTTTTATTTTATCATTATTGGGTGATTTTCCATTTATTAACTGAAAAATTAAATTTTCTATAAAATATTCTAATCATAGTTTATTCTCCAAATGTCTCTCTTTAGACCTGCCCACTTTCCTAATTCCATGTCTTTACTTTCTCTCTCCTCTGTTTAGAAATCAATCAATACCAGCAAACTGCCCAGGGAGGGGATGGGGAGTTGCAGAGGAAAAAAAAAAAAAAAGTGACCAGATGTGTTGGGAGGGGGAAGAGACCTTGAATAAGGATATACAGGGATGGAAAAAAAAAAATTCAGAGGGAAAGATGAACACAAAGAAAGTATAGGTGTAGCAATCTTATTTGTATGTCTACCCTTGATAAGCCATGCTTATCATTCTTATCCTCTATATAGTTATTGTTAACTCTTCCACATTTTAAATTCTTTTTACTGTGTTTTTTTTTTTAATAAATACAAAATAAAGGAAAAAAAAAAGCTCCTGAAAAAAAAAAATAATAGGAAATAAACAATAACACACAAATTATAAAAACACAAAATCTAGAAACCATATTATTAAGCAAATGACCACTGGGACAAATAAATGTTCAAACAAAGTAACTTGAAACAAAAAGTCACAGCAAAACCATTGAGTTCATTTTTGGGGACAGGGATCATCTATTGCCAGACATGAGGCCTACCATTAATTATAGTTAATATACCCAGTGAGACCCATTGGAAAAATGAAATTTTCATTTACTAGCTGATGTAAATTCCGTATAGCTTTCTAGATAACAATGGGGATTCAGGTACATTCCCTTCTCAAGGTAAAGACCATGTCTGCCTTAAACCTATGCAGTTTCTCTGCATATAGCCATAGCCTCCATGTTTTCATATGTACATCATTCTTGTTGCATCTGGAAGACACTGTTTCCTTGAAATCATTCATCCACTCTGGCTTTCAAAATATTTCTGGCTCCTCTTCTTCATAGTTTACACATGTCTGAGTGAAGGGGATTGATGAAACATCATTTTAGACTTATTGTTTCCAAATCTTTCACTCTCTAGACAGTTTGGATCTTTGTGTTAGCCCCCATCTCCTTTAATAGCACACTTTTGTGATGATGACTGATCTACTCACTGATCTATAGGTGTAACAGAATATTGTTTGAAGTTATTTTATTGCTGATTTCTTTTATCAGAACAATAGTATTTCATTTCCCTCTAGGCCTAAAGGCAGTCTAGTCTATGTTTCATGGAACGTGAATCAGTGTCAAGCATGAGTCCTAGTTCATGGATTAGGCATCACATTCATTTAGAGAATGGATAAGTCTAAACACTATGAAATCACTAGAATATTTTGCATATTTGAAACTGAGAGAGAAAAATTGCAGAAAATCAAACAAGAAAATTTATGCCTGTGTCTATGTTGTGATATATGCTTGATTGTCAAAGATCTAGCTGTCATAATTTATCTTGACTCTAAATCCTGACAGTTTATCTTTTAATTCTTAGGACTGTCAAACTGACTCTGTGAAAGAGAAGGATTTTGTGAGTTTCTTCTTCTATTGGAAAGTTCTTAAGCTAGATCATATATAGCTTTTGGTTTCAGTCCTTCAACAAGAATTTAATGAGAAAGAGAAAAATAATTGTTCATTTTTTCCTTAAATGATAGCTTTCTATGCTGCAGAAAGCTGGCATCAAACTTCAATATCTCTCAAGCCAGTCTCCATATATTTAGGACTATAGATATGCACTACTATGCCTGGTACTTCTTTCAATTATTATTCTTTTCTATACACATAAGTATGACAAACATTCAATGAGACATATATAATGTATGAGCATCAGTCCATTCATTTTACTCCAAAGTAAATACAGAGTTATATAATCATAATCTATGTAGCCAGTTTCTTCAAAATTGTAGTCTGTGATTACAGATGAGAAAGTACAGATTTTCCTAGTATTTATAGAATTTTACAAGATCAAGTTAAAAAGAAAACATCTTTTACCATAATATTAGATAAAACATTACTTTAAAATAATCTATATGTATAGTAAAATAAATATGATTTTTATGTAATTTTGTTACTTTTATGCTATGTTATAACAAAATCTAAAAGTAAAATCTAGAATATCATTGTAAAATGCAATAATGAGTGGAATTACAAAGTATTAATATAGAGGTCTATATTCATACATGTATAGAGATAGGTGAATTCATATTTGAATTATAATTTCCTTGGTAAAATCAAATATTGCAATACATTAATATGAATTATTTTACTAACATATAAGGTTAAAATTTAGATTTTTATTTACTTTTCAATTTTACTTTTGATATTATATTACATAAATTTCTCTTTTTTTCTCCCCAAACCTCTTATATACTTCTTGGTCATTTTACAATCCGTGTTCTGTTGTGTCATCAATTCTGATACATGTACATGCATTCCTAAATATAATCTATTCAGTCCATATGTTACTCATATTTCTGTTTGTAGGTTACTTCATACTGGATAAGCAATTAGCATACTCTTCTCTGAAGAAGACTGTTTCACTCACTCTCAAAAGTTTTTAATTATCCATGGTATTTTGTGTAGAGTTATGACTTATGAGTCTTCTCTGTCCATATTGGTTTCTCTATTGGTTTTTATCCTGTCTACTTCATAAATATACAGTACAATATTTTAATGTGCATCAATTTCCAAATATTATTGTTTGTTTTTACTAATTCTTTGAGAATTTCAGACGAGATATTTTGTGATATTTCTTTTTTTATTATTATGAATAAAAAAATCACATTTTCTATCCTTGTATATCCTTATTCAAGGTCCTTTTCCCCCTCCCACCACATCAGGCCATTCTCTCTTCTCCCCATTTCCCCATCTCCCCTTAGGGCAAGGGTTCCATGGTCCCAATATTGCTTAGTTTAGCCTCATTCCTGGCAAATTCAGTTTTCTCCCCCCAACATCAAGACTGAGTGTTCCTCTAGCGGGGAGTGGGATCCAAGAATTCAGTCCAAGGTGTTTCTGTTCCCAAGCTGTTCTGTGGTTGTGGTTTACTACCCCAATACATCCTACATCCTTTCTAAGGCCTATGTCCACTCTACTTCATGTTCTTTTCTCCCTGATATAGCCTTACATTTCTGGCCCAGAGAATCCCTGAAGTCTTGACCGATCTGCAGCCACTTTGTCCAAAATAATCATGCAAAGGATTATATTAATTATAAACTCCTTGGTTTATGACTCAGGCTCTTACAGCTTAACTCATTTCTTTTAATCTGTATTTTGCTTAGCATACTTTCATATCCTGCTTCTTTGGGAAGCAGCTTGCAGTATCTCTATCTGTCTCTACCCTCCTCTAGCTTTTATCTATGCTTGGATTCTCCACCTGCATCTAAGTTGCTTTGCCATAGACCAAACTGTCTCTTTAATAACAAATGATAACAAAGTATATTTACAGCACACAGAAAGACATCCCACATGACTTTTAAAGTAAACCAAAGCCAAAAAGTAAAGAAAACAAACAACAATAATGACAACAATAATAACACATTTCATTGGCCAGATACTACTGATTTGGGTCTCTTAGCATGGAGTGTACTTTTGTTACCAGTCTAATTCTATGAAAAAAAAAACAAAAAACAAAAAAAAACAAACAAACTTTTCTGTCTCCAACAACTACTGAAAAATACCCTCTTTGGTAGGGGTGAGACATTGTGCTCACATTTTCTCCTTAACGCTTGGGTTTTTGTCTGACTTGAGCTTGTGCATTCTGAAAGAAATCTCTTCAAGTAATATGGGTATCCGCCATTTTATGTCTGGAAAATATTCTTTGCTGAAGCTATTGGACACATCTGTCTTTTGTAATCTTTCTTCCCATTCTACCATATAGATTCCTGAAGGAAAGGATGTGATAAAGACTTTCAATTTTTGAATGAACACTGTAGTCTTTCACACTCTGTATATTAGCCAATTGTTCACTATGTTAATTATAATCTCATGACGTAAAAAGTTTTTCTGATGAAGGCTAAATGTGGCACTGATCTATTTCTATATGGAAATGCATCATCAGAAGTTGTTATATTACTATGCTTATGAGCAAATACATCATATTTTCTTCTATACCTCATGACCTATCTAATCACAGGTTCTTGACTTTACTAACAGTGTCAGTTAAGGGTTCCATCTCATAAAATAGACATTAAATTCAAATTGGATGTGGTCTTTATTCCCATTATATTCATGCCACTATTGCATTAGTGCATATATTTTGAAGGTGGGTCATTATTGTAGCTCACAAGGACTACATTTGGATGAGCTCAACAATACTTTCCTCTTCTGGTAGTATCTATATTATCTCACAAAAATATGAAAGCAAATAAGTTGCAGTTGTAATTACACCTACAGTTGACAACCAACTAACTTTCTCCATGTTCTAAGATATTAACTGTATGATAGTTAAGCAATAAAGTTATGCTCTCATGTTGTGGATAGTAATCAATACCATTGTCAGCATCTTAAAATTTGAAGGCAGGGAGATCTACGGGACCCTTCTGGCCAGTAGTTTAAGAATATGTAACCCATTATAAGTAGTGGGGGGTATAAAATTATATGATGTCTAATTGAATTAATATCTCCTCTATTAAGTGGTTACTAAATATAAAATCCTTTTATGTATATATACGTCATATATGTATGATGCATTTAAGGAAACTTTAACAAAGTAAGTTTAAATAAAGATTTTTCAATGGTTATTTAGTTTTAGTTATCTTTTAACATATTTCTTCCTCTAATATCCCCAAATATTCTAAATTTTTAAGTAATCTAATACCAGTAAGTTTGCCAGCTGTTTGCTTATATTTACAGATTTAAGTCTAGAAAAACAAAAATATTTTCACAATTATAATTTAAACTATCATTATGTATTATTTAATATCCAGCCTATATGCTTAAAGTATATACATATTGACAGTTAAATTTAATATAGCCAACTAAAACTTTAATGTTCCTTTTTAATCTCTGTGTATAACTTGTGGCCTGTCTGTCTGTATGTTTCTCTGTGTGTTTGTATATGTGCACATGAATGTGTGCTGACAGCCCTGGAGCAGTTAGTGAATGTCTTGGCATACAGATTTTTACTACTATTTAAGACAGTGTGTTCTATTGATTTATACTATATATGACAGCTGTCATATTAGTTATCTCCAATGCATTATCCTATTTCTTCTTCACATCTTATAATAGAAGCTCCAGAATGACATTTGCCTCTAAACCTCAATGTATATTCATTCTGGAGATCAAAAACCAAGTTCTTATACAAGTGAACAAAACACAACATGTACCAAAGCCTCTCCATCTGTATTTTTTAAAAAACTAATATGTCAAATTATTAGTTTTTATTGATTCTTTGAGAAAAGAAAAGTTACTCTTTTATTGAGTCCCATTAATAATTTATCTATTTTTAGGAAAAACTTTGAATACACAGTCTATGAAGACTACACCTACACAGCTACCTACTCAGGTACAGGAGAATCTGAGAATGTATTACACAACTTGATAATTACAAATAAAACTTGGGAAATTGCTCATGATACATACTGAAGAATGAATATCAGATTTATAGTTCATTTTTTTAAATGATCTGCAATTATTAAGTGTATGTTCAAGATACTTCCAAAGTAGATGGATATAATCTTGTAGATTCTTTCACTGCCTTTATATTGAATACTCTCTGTTTTTTATGCTATGATTTTCAGGCTGCTACATGTTCCTTACAGAATTTGATTATGTTTCCCCTCTCCCATTTAGATATGAAATCCAGTTGCCAGCCTATTGGTGAAGAATGGTTACAACACTAAAATACCTATGTAAATAAAGAACATTGAATATATTCTTAATAACATGAAGGTGAATGAGAATAATATAAATATTTTCCATAGATCCCTATAGAATGAATCAAGTTTGATAATACTATATTGTTTTTAATTTCAATGTCTGACAGTTTGTTTTCTGACTTTCGTGTATATGTAAGCATAAAGCCCAAAGTTACTTCAGAAAAGAAAAAATGAGAATAAAAACTTTTAGTTACAAAGTATAAATGACAGCAATATTACAGGTCAGAAAATTAAAAATTAATGAAATAAATAGAAAATACAGTAAAATGAGAGATAAGAAATGGGTATGAGTGTCTACATATTGCCTGTAAGTTTATCTGTAGATTATAAAAGACATCGCCTTATGTGCATGACAATAAAAAGTAAGATTAAATAAGAAAGTTAAAGAAACAGGTCTGTCTGGGTATTGCCCATATGGTGAGTGATTTTATGATACCCTCTGGGTATTATTTAAGCACCCACAAGTAATCTGATTACTGATCCCATCTGGAATCAGCAGAGCTTCAGGTTAGTTGCTGTGTACCTAACTGTATGCCCTCAGAATAATTGGTGCTGTCTTACTTTTTCTGCCTTATTATAATTCTCAATTTCTGCCAATATGACATGGAACAAAAACCTGAGGTGAATAACTAACTCCAGTGAGAAGGAGTCTCATCTGTTACTTTTATTTTATCCCATAATAATATTATTTGTTTTGAAGTCTTGTATAACGAAAACATTTTATTTGGTCCTTATGATCTAATGAATTCACTTCAGAACTTTCTCCAGTTTTAGACATACTATGGTTTCCAAATCAATCAGTGTTAATGTGCTTGCATGTATGTGATACATACTACATTTAAACATTGTTGGGATATTTTTTAATTAATTGACATTATCTTGTATTGTTGAAAGCAGGTTTTTTTTTTTTACTTCTTGCATGTACTACATATTTTGAAAAATATACACATTTATTAACTGTGGCTACTTGATAGATAACTGCCAAATTTAGTGGTGAATTATGAAAGCTATTAACAGGCAATTTTTTACCCTGAAATGTAATTTTAAAATTAGACATTTTAAAATAAGATAATGTAGAATATATTATCTAATTTTTTAAAAATTATTAAGAAGATTTAATAAATTGGTCTTTGGAATAATATGATGCAGAATTCCTCAATCTCTTTTTATCTTTTATTGTCTGTATTCTTGATAACTAAGTTATTAGAGACATTAACTAAGAAAAGACAAAATGCCTTACCCATTGCCACTTCAAAAAAGTTTATAAATTCTCAGAAGTCCAATTCTAAGTTTGAATCTTTTAACAAAAAAATAATTTTCAGAGCAAGCTTTCAAGTAACTTCTTAAAAATATACATTCTAAGTCAAGCTATTAATTGCTAAGATGACTGAGTATTTATTATAATTGTAACCTATACTTTTTTTGTTGTGAGTGTATTTAGAACTTTTGCAAATTCAATATTTGATTTATCACTTTTAGTTTTCTCTTTATAAATACGATACTTTTCTTCAGGTTTCATTCATACTGATATAATTTTCCTCAAAGATAGCTGTAAACTAGCATTTTGATTTTGTAAAATATATATATAGATTTAGTTGTAAATTTTTTCTTGAAATTTTGTAAGTGTATAGAATATAATACAATATATCAATCTCCATTTTCCATTTGCAACTCTATCTAGATCTCCTCCAACATATGAACTTACAAATATACAAAGAGACACACACTCACACACACAAATACCCATAAAAATACATGCCAGACAACACATACACATGTGTACACAAACACACACACACACACACAAACACGGTACAAATTAATTCCTTTATTGGCTTATTATTGGAGCTGTTGTTCTGATGTGTTGTTTACAATGTGCTGTCTCATTTGTGTATTACTTTGAGATCATGGGCTGAAGCTATGAACCTTGCTATTGTCCAAATTTTCAATAAATAATATTTTTCCCCATAAATTATCCTCTATCAACAACTTTACAAGATAGGACGATGATCAACTACCAGAAGAGTACAGGACATTGGGTTGTGTTGATCTTAGGTGAGGGTTGTACAGATAACTGTAGTCACTGTGGCATCATGAGTGTCATATTCATGTCATATCCAAAAGACAGCATGTTAAAGGCTTATGGTTTAACCTCTGTCTCTTACATTTTTTTTATTACTTCCTATTCTACAATGTTTCCAGAGGCCTAATGGTTCTAAGGTGTTAATATAGGCTTACTATTTATGAGTGAGTTTCTGTATAATAGCTCCTAAAATGGAATTGAGGCTATATGAACTCTTCACAAGTTGATGCTTGAATATTGACCTGGTCGGTATCCTGTAGATTTTCTGCACTTAGCTACAGCTTCTGTGACATAATGAGTGCAACAGCCATGCTAAATGCAAAAGATTTTTTTAGCCATGCTAAATACACAGCACTTTTCTCTATAATCTAGCATTTTCATTTACACTACCCACTATTTTCAGTGTTTCCTCAGTCATACAGGACATTCACTAATATAGCTGAATCAGATTAATATATTTGGAGACATTGCCAGCATGCATTTTTAATGACAAGTTGCATGAAGTTGATTTAATACTTTAAACTGCTATATTTAATATTCAATTTTATTATATAGATATTCCTTTTGTGAATATCAAATTTGTTCATATAAATAGAAAAGGGGGTCTAAGTAAATAAGTGTATGGCAAAGAAATGAAAGCAAAGGAAATATAGTAATTATTCTATTGAAGATTTGGCTCATTTTTTGATGTGTTAAGGGTTTCACTAGAACACTGTAATTCTATCTGCCTATATGTTTACAGTTTGATGAAGGTTCATTTTATATTTTTATAGCAATATTTGTTTATAAGCAGTTCTTCAATTATTTCAGAAACCATTTAACTCAAAAAATTTCTCTTGAAAATTGGTCCAGTTATTTGCTTAAAAAGCATGATCTCCCTTCAGTGTGCTTTTTTTTTTTTTTTAAAAAAAATATGTTTTGTATAAAAGGATACTCATGAAATAAATTCAATAGAAATTGCTCCAGGTCAAATAGATAATTGTACTAAATTCTTATGTATTTGATAAGAAATTCAGCAATAAATGTGTATATTGTTAGGCAGTGTTCTTAGAAACTTTATCATTTCTTTTCTTAACAGAGCAATTGAATCTTAGCATCCAGAAAAAGATAACACTTATAATTGAATATATAAGTAACAAGGCACTAAATTCAATTTAAATAGCCTATTGTAAGCAGTTTGATTATAATGTATTATAGCTATCACAGAAATACATGAAAGAATATAATAGATTAAATATCTTTCTAATTTTCTCACATTGAGATTTGCTTTTTTGTCAAAACTGAATAGAATGCTTATCACACAGTCACTAAAGGTATTTATGGCACTACATAACATCAAAACATGCAAAATAAAATAACTATAAGTATTTGCTTATTAATAATACCCATGACAAGCATACAGCAACATGTAAATTCCTGAATAATTAATACTTTTTTCACTTTGTAAGCTGACATTTTGGTGAGTCTCATAGATACAATATGCAATTACAATTACATCCATTGTAGATAAAATGAATGAATGAAAAGGCAAATTAAAAATACAAGCTACAGTGCTGGAGAGATTTTTAGTAGTTAAATGTTCACCCAAATTGTCATTATAGAACCCTCATCTAACAATGGTTGGAGGCAGAATCAGAGATTGATACTAAGCACCAGGTTTGTAAAGCTCACAAGCCAACTGAAGAAAGAGTGAGGGGAAAGCATATGAGTAAAGGGATCAGGATCATGAGGAGGAGACTCAAAGAGATGGCTGACCTGAGCTATTGGGAGCTCATAAACTCTTATATGACAGCTGAAGAATCTTCATGGAAAGGAACTAAACCTTCTGAAAGTAGACAAAAGTTAAATGATGTGAGCAGTTTGTGGATCCTCCACCTGGACCAAAGTTTATTCCTGGCACATGAACTAGGAACAGTGCCCATTCCCTTCAGAGAAAAGCCTAACTCAGCCTTGATACTTGGGGAAGGACTCAGATCTACCTCAGCTGAATACGTCAGACTGAACTGACTCATCTTTGGTTTCCCTGCATTACTTGAAGAATGGATGGGCAGATGGAGTTGGGAGAGGCTGAAGGAGGTCTTGGAGGAGAAGAGGAGACAGGCAGTTGTAGATATGGCTAACAAAATTTTTAATAAAAAAAATTACAAACGTCAGCCTCTTGAGATATATCAATAATTGAGGCATTTGCTTCTAAACCTTATCACCTGAATTTGATCTTTGGATCCCTCATGATGGAAGAGAGAACCAACTACTGCCAGATGTATTATGACCTTAATATTAATGCTTTGAAATGTGTGGCTATGATGATAGATAGACAGACAGACAAATAGGTATTATCTTCTCCCTACAATGATATAAATATGCTCATTCATTATTTGTGCCATAATAAAACCAATGAGTGTTTTTCATAATGGAAAGCAAAATTTTTTCAAAAAATGACATAAATATGTTACATAAAGTTTAAAAGAACTTGTAAAAGGTTTCTGGGAACCACACTCAGCCCTGCTTAGCCTCAAATAATTACACACAGGCTTATATAATTTTTCCAATGATTAACCTAGGGTCCAGGCATATAACTTGAAAACTTCATCTGAACTCAACTTGCCATCTTGTTCAGCCACGTGGCTTGGTACCTTTTCTTAGAGCAGCATTTCAACTTCTTTCCTCTGCTTGTCCTGGAAGCTCTGAGGATTCTGTGGCTTCTCTGTCTGTCTTCTGTCTCTGATTTGAGATTTTCCAAGTTTTCTTAGCCTGGTATCCCTGCTCACATTTCCTGTCTGCCTTTTGGCCAATGAGCTATTATTAAACCCATAGGTGGTACAAATATTTACAATGACAGGAAACAAAAGAAACATAACATAATCCCATTACAAGAATTGCTGAGCAAAACTAAAATATTGAGAGTTGTTACTTGGAAAGCATATGTTAATACAAAAATGAAAACTAAATAAAATTTAATTACAAAAGCAAGAACCAATTAACAAATTGGAAAAGAATGAATATGCATTTTATATTATCAGAAAAATGTATCTTCTAGGCATGTGAAAGGACAGAGAAAAAATATGTTATTAGGTAAGTTAGAATCAAGCACATAAAAGTTAGTATTCTCAGGTCTAAAATGTCTATAATAAAATAAATTAATAGACAATAAAAATTATTGCATGACATTTCTGGCCCAGAATTTCCCGCCTAGCCCTGAAATTCTGGCCTGCAGTCCCACAGTCCCACAGAGACACAGAAGCACTTATGTTAATTTTATGCTGATTGGCCTAGGACCCAGTTATATAGCTTGCTAACTCTTTACTCTTAAACTAACCTATGATTCTTATCCTGTTTAGCTAGACAACTCGGTACCTTTTCTTAGAGCATGATTTTAGCTTCTTTCCTTTGCTTCTGCTGGTGACTCATCCAGCTCTCTCTGGCATCTCTCCTCTGTTCTTCTTGTTTCCAGAGTCTTCTTAGTCCTGTAGCCCTGCCCACACTTCTTAAAATGACAAAATCCCACTAAAAACAAGAACTAATGGAAGTATGCTTAAAAGATAGAACTAAATCCACTGCTAAAAGGGCTGAAAATATCAGGCACACTGCTTCACAATCTGTTCAACATCAAACTATATACTTTATTACCATATATTTATATATCAAAATTTAAAAGCACGTTTGTGCAGAGACACTTTCACAAGAATATGAATAGAAACATTAATCAATGGGACAAAAACCTATGGAATCGACTTAAATACCCATCAACTTATGAGTGTTGATAAAATATATTATTCATTCACACAGTAGAATATTACTGAAGAATGAGAGATACTATTTTCAGATATGTTATATCACATTTAGTTTTCAATATTTTTAAAAGTGTAGAAAACAAGTTTACATATACTAAGTTAATTATTCCATGATATTGTGCTAAGAAGAAAATATAAACTTAATTTATACACATTTAATTATGAGAAAATGCTTTAGAACTAATATATAGTTATGGTAAACTCTTTGGAAGTTATTAAAAATAACTTAATTTCATATTTAAAATTGGTGGGTTTAATAGTGTGTCACTACAATAGCTAAATAAAGTTATTGCTTTTAAAAAAACTTCTAAGTGTACAAAGATGCTAAGTACAAAGAGAATTTTTTAGATGTCAAAATCAAAATCAGTCTGACCTGATTTTGCTTAGTCACCTTAGTTAAGGACTTAAAAATCCAAGTAAAATATAATATATGTTGATTTATCTCACATTCCCTTATAAAATGTTAGAGAAGTGGAATGACATTAAGGCTAAAATTTCAAAGCATGCTGAAAACATACATCACGGGCCTCAAAGAAAGAGAAATCTTGGAGTTAGAGTAACATTTGAACTCTTCATATGGAGACCAAATAATTTAGAATAAAATTGTCTAAAATTTAATGAATTTATTTTGTTGTAGGGAATGTTCATTATTAAACAAATTTAATGTATTAGAAAAATCATCAGTATAGACAGAGAACTTCTACAATGATCCATTTTCAGGTGAAGTAATATTAAGAACTATAATCTATGAAAGAAGTTACTCACAATTATTGTACATCTCTCATAGCAAGTGTTTTGTGTGGAACATTGTCACATTATCTTGCAGAGACTAAATTAAACATTAATAGGATAAGGAGAGAATCCCTCAAATGACATTTATGCTCAATCTTATTGACCTTGTGACCAACATAGGCTAAGATCTGAATAACAATACAGTTAAAAAAATTTTAGTGCACATTTTAAATACTAGTGAATGTCTCTATCATCAATATTGAGAAGATTCTGCCATATGTAGGCACATATTTACTTCTATAATAAAGAACCATTTGCAAGGTATATTCTGATATCATAGAGTTAATAAAGCACATCCTGTGAGCAATAACATAATAGGGTTGGTACATGCTGTAAAATATGCCTTTAATACAAAGTGAGTGATCCTGAAATGGGAAATATAGGGTTCCAGCAAGTAGGAACATCTAAGTGTGTGAACATCCCTGATATAAGCAATATAAATGTCATTTATCTCACCTAAATTACAAATACAGTATTCAGAAACATAGAAGCAAAGTCATCTTTTGAGTTATTTGATATTATGAATGTACTGAGCAAACATTAAAAGCTAGACTTCAGTAACAAAATATCAATTTGTAATTTTTAGTTTATTAGTCTTTGGTTTAAAAGAAGATAAACAAAATGTTAAAATTGCTTTAACACAATTATGTGAAATAAAAATGAATAATAACTATATATCAACAAAAATTCAAGTTTTCAATATTTAAAATAAAAAATAATATTTTGATTAGGTATATTAATTTAATGAAGAAAATTATTTTAATATGCCATTTAGATAACTAGATATATAACTTGATCATAGACAAAACTTTGTTTTAGCCACCACAACTTTTATATTTCTTAATCTATTTTTAATATACCTCTTACATTCACAATTATGTGTTTATCCCATTTATTCCACATATGTTAGAAAAAGTACTCAATACTGATCTCTTTGAGTAAAACCTTATTTCATTTTCCAAAATGACCTCCACCTTTACCTTTTCTCTTTAAAATTATGATTTAATCCTTCTTTAGTTCTGAGTAAATCTCAATGTTACATCTGCATTAAGATAGTTTCTTCATTCATTCACCTATTTATAGGGATCAAGGTTATTCCATATCTTGGAAACAATGTAGCAATAAAAAGAAATGTGTGGCAATCTCTATAAAAGGCTAATGCAGTGCATTTGGAAATTTTTAGGTACATTTTTATCTTTTTATTTATTTTCTGTATCAGTTATTGTCTCTACATATTACTGCCTTGCCTGTAAGTTTCTATGTATACAAAACTGGCCTCAAACTTATTACAAATCTCTTGTACCTGATTACCACACATGTGGATCACTGTAAAATTAATACTAATTTGCATTAATGAAGGCCAAACAAATTATTTTATTAAAGGCATATATCATAATCAAAGTATAAAATGGACAATAATGGGAGGTTCAAAACCTACAATTTGCTCAGTTTATTGAATCTTGTGATTTAACAAGACGTTGAACTAAGCAGTCTGAATTTATGAAGTTCTGATTTAGGAAGGATTTCAGTATGAAAAAGAAGAGCTAAAGAAAATATGAAAGTGTAGATACAAAGCTCCCCTACAACTTGAATCAATGGAATATTTCTATGAGTATTCTCTTAACATTTGTAATATGAAATGAGACTTCCAGCCAGTTCTATGAGAATGCATTTATTTCATGTAACAATTTCCTGCACACTTAAGATCTTTTTTTTTTTTTTTAAAAAAAAAGAACAGATAAAAAGGGGTCCATAAGAAGTATGAAAGCAATGACAGATTTCTGAGAGTTTGATTATACTTAACATATGTAATTATATTTGTCTTTAATTAATTGGTAGTTATTAAATGAATTCAAGCTCTACTTGGCTTATAAACATATTTGATTTAAGGGAAACCTCTTTGGAAGTATTGAGCTTACACAGTTAAAGCATATGGAAGTTCGTGTTACAGCTGTGGTTCATTAACATTGTCCTTGTCTTTATGTGAGAAATATATTATATTAAAAATCTAGAATGTTCACTTTGATCCAAGATATTCAGGTAATGCACATTAATTAATATTTGCAATTTACCATTTTTATTCTTTGGTGAATTAATGTGGGGGGGTCAACATTTACTCCTTGTAAACTTTATGTTCTAAGAATTCCATTCTAAGTTTTCTTCTTCACCATTTAAATTTTTTATTTTTTTCTATCAATTTCTAATTTTTCATTAAAAGATAGATTTCCATCTCAATGGATTATTGGCAGTCACTCATTTCCAAACACTAATAAAACCTATACATCTAATACAAATATATCTTTAAATAATGCACTTCAACTTCATTAGCAGTAATAATTTTTGACTTCTGTCAGTAGACACACTAATTAGTATAGCTATAAATGTTTTATATTCTATGCAAATTATACTATCCAAAGAAAATGTGTACAAAACCACATTTTCCAAATAAGTTAGATTTACATTATTAGACTTGCCACCTTACTGCACCTACAGACATTCCATGAAATGACCTTGTGTATCCATCGTGATTGTATCTGCCTAGAGACAAAATTTAAATTAAATGACTGTCAAATAATGACATAAATTGTGATTCTCATAAGGTTTGGAGAAATAATTTGCATGCATATTTTAAAATATGAGTCATTCCATTTTCTTCTTTCCTGTTAGACATGTTGAAATAGTAGGCTTCATCCCAGAAATGCAGGGCTGGTTTAACATACAAAAAACTGAAAACGTTATCCATCATATAAACAAACTAAAGGAACAAAATCACATGATCATATCCTTAGACACTGAAAAAACCTTTGACAAAATCCAGCACTCCTTTATGATTAAAGCCCTGGAGAGATCAGGAATACAGGGAGAATACCTAAATATAATAAAGGCGATTTACAAGAAGCTGACAGCCAGTATCAAAATTAATGGAGAAAAGCTCAAAGCAGTCCCAAAAATCAGAAACTAGACAAGGATGTCCTCTCTCCCCTTATCTATTCAATATAGTTCTCAAAGTTTTAGCTAAAGCAATAAGGGAACGAAAAGAGATTAAGGGCATACAAATTGGAAAAGAAGTGAAGCTATCTCTATTTGCAGATGATATGATTGTATACATGAGTGACCCACAAAATTCTTCCAAGGAACTGCTACAGCTGATAAACACCTTCAGCAATGTAGCAGGATACAAGATTAACTCAAAGAAATCGGTAGTCCTTCTATACACTAAAGAGAGAAGAGCTGAAAAAGAAATAAGGGAAACATTACCCTTCATAATAGCTGAAGACAGTATTAAATACCTTGGAGTAACTATAACCAAAAAAGTGGCCTAAAGTTAGAGTTCAACAACATCAAAACGCAAAGAAAGCCTACCAACTCATGGAAACTAAACATCAAACAGCTGAACCATCTCTGGGTCAAGGAAGAAATTAAGAAAGAAATCAAACTCTTCCTAGAATTCAATGAAAATGAATATACAACGTATCCAAACTTGTGGGACACAATGAAAGCAGTCTTAAGAGGAAAGTTCATAGCACTAGGTGCATATATGAAAAACCTTGAGAAATCCCGCAC
This sequence comes from Sigmodon hispidus, assembly GCA_004025045.1. Taxonomy (NCBI): domain Eukaryota; kingdom Metazoa; phylum Chordata; class Mammalia; order Rodentia; family Cricetidae; genus Sigmodon; species Sigmodon hispidus. The sequence goes on along the minus strand of PVIH01020496.1, from coordinate 9,204 downwards.
TAGAGACCTAACAGCGCAGCTGAAAGCCTTAGAACAATTAAGAAGCGAACTCACCTAGAAGGAGTAGACGGCAGGAAATAATCAAACTTAGAGCTGAAATCAATACAATTGAAACAAAAAGAACAATACAAAGAATCAATGAATCTAAGAGTTGGTTCTTTGAGAAAATTGACAAGATAGATGAGCCCTTAGCCAAACTAATCAAAAAACAGAGAGAGAGTGTTCAAATCAACAAAATCAGAAATGAAAAGGGGGACATAACAACAGACCCCCAGGAAATACAGAGAATTATCAGGTCATATTTTGAAAATCTGTATTCCACAAAAATGGAAAATCTAGAGGAAATGGACAGCTTTCTGGACAGGTACCATCTACCAAAATTGAATGAAGATCAAATTAATTACCTAAATGCCTATAACCCTTAAGGAAATTGAAGCTGTCATTAAAAACCTCCCCAAAAATAAAAGCCCTGGTCCAGATTATTTCAGTGCCAAATTCTACCAGACTTTCAAAGAAGAATTACTACCATTACTCCTCAAACGATTTCACACAGTAGAAACTGAAGGAATATTGCCAAACTCCTTTTATGAGGCCACAATCACCCTAATACCCAAGCCACTCAAAGACACAACAAAGAAGGAGAATTACAGATCAATTTCCCTCATGAATATTGATGCAAAAATTCTCAAAAAAATTTTGGCAAATCGTATACAGCAATGTATAAAAGATATCATCCACCATGACCAAGTAGGCTTCATCCCAGAAATGCAGGACTGGTTTAACATACGAAAAACTGTAACTGTTATCCATCATATAAACAAACTAAAGGAACCAAACCACATAATCATATTCTTAGATGCGGAAAAAGTCTTTGACAAAATCCAACACTCCTTTATGATTAAAGCCCTGGAGAGATCAGGAATACAGGGAGAATACCGCAATATAATTAAGGCGATTTACAAGAAGCCAACAGCCAGTATCAAGCTTAATGGAGAAAAACTCAAAGCAATCCCACTAAAGTCAGGAACTAGACAAGGATGTCCTCTCTCCCTTTATCTATTCAATATAGTTCTCATAGGTTTAGCTAAAGCAATAAGGGAATGAAAAGAGATTAAGGGCATTCAAATTGGAAAAGAAGAAGTGAAGCTATCTCTATTTGCAGATGATATGATTGTATACATAAGTGACCCACAAAATTCTTCCAGGGAACTGCTACAACTGATAGACACCTTCAGCAATGTAGCAGGATACAAGATAAACTCAAACAAATCAGTAGCCCTTCTATACACTAAAGATAGAAGAGCTGAAAAAGAAATAAAGGAAACATTACCCTTCATATTAGCTGCAAATAGTATTAAATACCTTGGAGTAACTATAACCAAAGAAGTAACAGACCTATTTGACAAAAATTTTAAATCATTGAAGAAAGAAATTCTGTTCCTTTTTAAAGTTTCTGTCACTTAACTTTTTTTTCTCTCTCATTTATTCATTGTATTTAATTCTTAGAAGTGGATGGAAAAGTAGCAAATTTGGTGGAATTTTAGGAGACCAAATGCAGAGGGATACTGGTTTCAAATATTAACATTTTAAGTAAGCTGAAGATCCAAGATAGTCATACTAAAGATTTCCATTCTTTCAATAAAATAAGAATGCTTTTGCTTAAGGTCCACTAATGAGTGAGTACATCTCCTGCTTATCCTTCTGGGTTTGTGAGACCTTGATTAGGAGGACATTCCCCAAATCTATTTATATGTCTGCAGATTTTAAGATATCATTTTTCCTTACTACTGTGTAATACTCCAACATGTAGATATACCACAGTTTGTTAATCAGTTTAGGGGCATCTAGGTTGTTTCCAGGTACTTGGATTATGAATAATGCCACTATTAACATAGCTGAGGTTATGCCTTTGGAGTGTCAATGTGCATCTTTATTGTATATGCGCAGTAGTGGGATTGCTGCTTCCTTGGGGAGATTGATTTCCAGTTTTCTGAGAAACCACCATACTGCATTCCAGAGTGGATGGACAAGTTTACGCTCCCACCAGCATTGGAGGAGTGTTCCCATTGCTTCACATCCTCTCCAGCATAGGCTATTATCTATGTTTTTGATCTTAGTCATTCTGATAGGTGCAAAGTTGTTTTGATTTGCATTTCTCTGATTGCTAAAGATGTTGAGCATTTTTTCAAATACCTTTCAGCTTGGACTGACACCTTGGATCCCACTCCCCCTAGAGGAACACCTGACTCAGTCTCGATGTTGGGGGGACAAAACTGGATCTGCCAGAAGTGGAGGCTGAACTGAGCAATATTGGGACCTTGGGACCTTGGGATCTTCTGCCCATGCTGGGGCGGGGGGTTTGGGGAGATGTGGAGAAGAGAGAATGACCTGATGTGGTGGGAGGGGGAAGAGACCTTGAATAAGTATATACACAGATAGAAAATGTGACTTCTTTATTCATAATAATTATTTTTAAAAAAAGAAAAAAAATGCCTTTCAGCCATTTGTAAGTCTTCTGCTGAGAATTCCCTTTTTAGTTCTGAACCTCATTTTTAATTGGGTTATTTAGGGCTTTGGCTTCTGGTTTCTTGTGTTATCTGTTTATTTTAGAGATCTGTCACTTGTAGGTTTGGTGAAGATGTTTTGCCATTCTATAGGTTATTCTTTTGTATGAATTATTGTGTTCTTGACCTTACAGAAACTTCTCAGTTTCAGTAAGTCCCACTTATTGATTATTATTCTCAGTGTCTGTGCTACTGGTGTTATATTTAGGAAGTGGTCACCTGTGCCAATGCATTGGAGGGTATTTCCCATTTTCTTTTCTATCAAGTTCAGTGTAGATGGATTTATGTTGATGTCTTTGATCCACGTGGATTTGAGTTTTGTGCATGGTGGTAGGCTTGGGTCTATTTGCATTTTTCAACATACTGCTATCAAGTTATGCAAACACCAGTTGTTGAAGATACTATCTTTTTTTCCAAAAAATATTTTTGAATTCTTTGTCAAAAGTCAGGTGTTTACACATGTGTGGGTTAATGTCAGGATTATTACTTTAATTCTATTGATGCACAGGTCTGTTTTTATGCCAGTATCATACTGTTTTTATTACTGTAGCTATATAATATAACTTGAAGTTGCATATGGTAATGCCTCCTGAAGTTCATTATTTTTAGTGTAATTAATTTGGAAATCCGGGCTTTTCTGTTATTCCAGATGAAATTGAGTATTGTTTTTTGAAGGTCTGTAAAAATTTGTTTTGAAATTTTCATGGGAGTTGCATTGAATATGTAAATTGCTTTTGGTAAGATTGCCAGTTTTACTATGTCAATGCTATCTATCCAGGAGCATGAAAGATCTTTCCATTTTCTGATATCTTCTTCAATTTCTTTCTTCAGTGATTTAAAGTTTTTGTCAAACTGATCTCTTACTTCTTTGGTTAGAGTTACACCGAGGTATTTAATGCTATTTGCAGCTATTATAAAGGGTTTTTCTCCTTTTTAGCCAGCTTTCATACTACTGGGAGGTTTTGTGCATGCTACTCAAGGAGAAAGCTCATTAACCACCTTACTCACCTCTGATCCTAGTAAACTACAATAACTAGTGGCCTAGCATGATAGTTCTCCTGACCAATAATGGCACAAAACATAAGGGTGTAACTAACCACTTTCTGATTAAAATATACAAATCATGCCTGTTATATTCTCGTACCTAATAATATGTGGGTAGTTAGGGTCCCAGGGGGAAACCTAATGATTGTGTCATGCTAAAATGACTATAAAATAATATGTCCCTTTGTTTTTATCGTTATATTTATATTTAAATACCTAGGTTTATTGATCTTTCTAATATTATTTCCTGTAAATGGAAATTAATATAGAGACTCATAACTGGAAATTGTGAATAAGATATTGTGAAGTATATAGCTCTAAATGAATTAATTTATACTATATTTATTTTCTAGAAGGATCAGGGATTATCATAAAAGAAGGCTTGGGAAAGTCAGAAGTTGTGGGTGCCTGCAATGGAACATTATTTTCTGGTTGTGGCACAAAGTGATTGCACATGTGATTCCACACTCACTGTAACATCAGCAACAAGACCTGTGCAAAGATCAAAGAATCCCAAATCTCAGAATAAATGAATCAGGATCTCATGCAGTCCTACCACTAACTGAAGGGCTAAGGGCAATTGACAGCTACTGAAGAATGTAGAGTAAATTGTCTTTGGATTATTGAGAGGTTCCACCTGTACTTCTAGGCAGCACTGAGTGTACAGGGTGACTTTTAAAAGCAGACTACGTATAGTAAGAAGAGAAAGGTGGTTTTCATGATAAAAGAAAGGAATTGGGGGATGCTGAAGACAAATTTGACCAAAGCACATTATATACATGTGTGAATTTTAAAAATAATAAAAATTAATTATCAAATTATTAAAAATCTCACCATACAGATATACATAGACAAAGCAATTAATTGTTTGTGATATGAGTCACACATTCAATTTAAACCTTCCAATAAGTATTTAGAAGATAAAAGGGGACATTTTGCATAATTAAAGTCTTTTAAGAGATAACTTTCTAAAAAAGTGTTTGAACAGTCAAGATTGTTTGCTGAATTTCTACAGTTCCTACATTTCCCTTCCAGCACCTACATAGTGTCTCACAACTGCTTGTCATTAGTTTTAGCTGATTCAACATCCCCTTCCAGCTTCCAGAAGTATTTCCCACATGAGGTGCAAATTTATACACTCACACAATCCATATATGCATACAATAAATAAATAAAAATAAAAGCTATTGAAATACTAGATATTTTAAAAACTGAATTTAGTAATGCAATTATATGAATATGATCCAATTGGTGCACTGTAAAATTAACTGCTAAAAAACGGAGACTATACAATTGAATAGAAATATCATACAACCAAAAAATAAAAATTTATTGAACTAGAGTGTTTTTTAATTTTCTGTGTGTGTTTTAAATCATTTTATTTGCCCATCCTCTTTCAATGAAATAAGAATGCTTTTGCTTAAAATCCACTAATGGTTGAGTACATCCCCTGCTTATCCTTCTAGGTTTGTGAGACCTCGCTCTGGAGAATATCCTCCAAATCCATTTATTTTCCTGAAAATATTAGTGTATAATTTTTTCTTAATGCTGAGTAGTACTCCATTGTGTAAATGTATCACAGTTTGTTAATCCATTCCTCAGTTGAGGGACATCTAGGTTGTTTCCATGTTCTTGCTATTACAAATAATAGTACTATAAACATAGTTAAGCTAATGTTTTTGAGTGAACCCCATTGTTTAATTGGGATTTATAGGGTTTTGGTCTCTAGTTTCTTGAGGTACTAGTGTTATATTTAGGAAGTGGTCATCCATGCCAATGCATTGGAGTGTATTTTCCACTTTCCTTTCTATCAATTTCAGCATAGCTGGTTTTATGTTGAGGTCATTGATCCACTTGGATTTGAGTTTTGAGCATGGTGATAAGCTTGGATCTATTTGTATTTTTTCTACACAAAGCCATCCAGTTATACCAACACAATTTGTTGAAGATACTATCTTTTTTCCAATAAATATTTTTGACTTTTTTGTCAAAAAAGTAGACACATATCTCTTGTTTTTTTAATAAATGCAGAAGTATGAGAAAAAATGATAAAATATATAATCAAAGAAAATATAAAGTAATTTATAAAATTAAAAATGAATTTGTAGTTACACATAAAAATTCATGAAATATATTTACAGCTAATAAAAGTACCTATTTAGTTGTTCTTTAGAATTTGTTTAAACAAAGCAATAGATAAATTATCTGAATGAACATGAAAAATGAAGAAATGAAAAAAGGGATAAGATATCTTTAAAACTATGCTTTTAGAAGCAGTTGAAAATGATCTATTATAGAACAAATAGGGAGCTGTGTTTATGTATGTATAAGTCTATATGTTTTTATTTTTAGCTATACATATACCATGTGAACAGAAATGTTTGAAATAATTGCAACTGGAAACTTCAAAGCATCTAAAAACTTGTGCTAAGATAGCAGATGTAAATTAAAAATTAAACCCTATGTTATTTTCAATATTTTTGAACCCAAAACAAAATATTTTAATTATGTCAATCAATATTTCAAGGATTTTTTTAAAAAAAATATGCAGCTTAATCACAGAATCCAAGAATGTAAGGTAAATCTGATATCCACTACATTGTCACACCAACAAAAATAGAATGTAATACTACTGTGATACTATGTGCATTGGGAAATGGTAAAAACAATAGAAATTAGCAATACAACAGACTTCTTATCCAGGGACATGTGAGCCTGGGACAGCAGCACTGTGTATTTCAACATATTCAAAACAAAAGCATACCAACTGAGAATTCTTTATTCAGTGAAATTGTTCCTCATAGATAAGGAGTTATTTCCCAATATACCCATGTAGCTCTATTCTATTCTAATCTCTTATTGAAATTTAAAATTTATATATCTACATATTTTTATTTCTGTTTATATATGTTTTATTTATCAGTTATCCTTCTTGATACAGTCTGGGCTTGCTGTGTCTATTTTTCATTTTTTGTTTACTTTAGATGAGTTTTGGACATTATTACAATTGACTTTTCTCTTTCTTTGCTGTCCCTGATATATCAAGTAATATGTTACAGTTTTGATATAGGACCTTCTGCAGGGATGTCAACACACATATACCTTACAGCCAATTGAAAGCATTTATTTCAACTTTTGGGACTACACATAGGTATTAGGGTCCTAAATATAGCACTGTGTGTCCACATCACAGGAATTTTTAACATAGAAATTATGTCCTACTTTTTATTAGGCATTTGTGTGTCATGGCCTTGCTTAAGAAAGAGATTGGCCAGAAGCTAAGATAAGTGGTTAGCTGGTGGGCTTCTTCATAAGCAGGGAGTTAAACAGAAATAACTTTAAAAATTATAAGATGGGGAAACCTGTTAGATGTCTTTCCCTACTATGTATTTTTAAATAGGCTAACTTTTTTTTAAAGTTCTGATTTGTCTTAATACTTTTACTTGATTTTGTTTTTCCTTTAAATTTCAAATGTTTCTATTTGTGTGAAAGTAATATCAGTTATTCTTTACTCCGTCATACTGTATCTATTTATGAAACTACTGTTCGTTTCTATTTTAGTGGTTTTTATTTCCTTGTTAGAAGACAGAAATGTATTACACAATTAGAACCAAAAGACACAGACACTGAATAAGTGGTTAATGTTTGATACATATGAAAATGTCTGCAGCTTTAGATGGTTTTGTCAGCCTCCCTCTCCTTTTTCCTCTATCCTTCCATTTCTTGCTCCCCTTCCTTCTTTTCTTTCTTCCCTTCACATTTTGTCACTAATATAGCTCAAGTAATTTCCTTAGAAAACATCTGCATTTTGAAAGGTACACTGCTGATGTTATCAGGAAGTTTTATTGGTATAATGGCTAGGTGGTATAGCTGAAAAGCATTCTGCATCTAATTATTAAGTACTGATCTTATAATGAGCTATTCATGAGTGTTATTCAAAGTGCATGGCATTTTTATTTTTATGTTTCATGAGAAAAAAGTCTAGAGTAATCAAAGTAAAAGTAATGCATTCTTGGACTTTCTTTGAAACACCAGCTCCCAAATAATAGAATAGAGAAATTTAATTAATTATGAAAACTTGATAATAGCTGAGGATTGTTCCCACCATGCTCTTGTAACTTAAAGGATCATGTTTATATTATTCTACATTATCACATATGGCTCTTTACCTCTCCTCACTATTATAATCCAATCTCATTGGTGTCCTGTTGTTGAATCATCATTCCTCTGTGTCTTTCTTGAGTTCCTATCTCTGTTAATAGGTCTCACCTGTCTTCTCCTGCCTAGCTATTTTCAGCCAGGTTTTATTAAACCAATCAGAGGGTACCTTAGGTGGGTAAAGTTAAAAAATGGCATGTATACACATAATGTTGTCAAATCACACAATATTTCTGCTTTTTAATTTAAATAAAAAGAAAAGTTTTAACTCCAATACTATAAAATTACATGTAAAATAAATGATTTTAAGCAAATATTGCATTCATAATACACAGTCCATTTATGTTTGGTAAATAGAGAACATACTTTATTATCTTTCCCATATTGGTGAGTTCAAAGTTTTGAACCTAAATCACTTTTTATCATAACTTATATTACCAACATATGAATGACATTTAAATCTTATAACAAATTTTTATAAAAATCATTTAGGCTTTTATGTCTTCCTAACTTCATAAACTTTATGCATCTTTTGTAAGGTTCTTTTCTGAAATTGGTTATTAGAAAAACTATAACTATCTGGTCTTCAATACCATAGGAGACCTGAAAAGAATAAAATGGTGCCTTAGGAAACAGGAAGGGACAAAGCAAACAATGCCTAAAACTGACAAGATGACAAAGACAGAATATTCACCCAAGTTTCTTCTGTGATGTTCAGGCATTTAGCCTGTTAGCTTAGAATATCTGACATACTTTTCTGTGGAGCAGAAATTTCTAAGGAATGGCCTACATTTGTCTTGATAAATTTTGGCAATCGAATTCTGTTGTGTCCTGTTTTTCCAATTTTGAGAGCATACTTTCAGCAGTCATGACCAATAACAACTTGCAATTAATCCCCCTTTTTTAAAAAAAAGCATTCATAACTCACTAAATACCCTAAAACCCCTCACTCTACCTCTTGGCAATATGGGCATTATTTTCTTTAAATTACTCTCTGTTTTCTAGGGATGACAGCATCTTTAGGGAACCATGAGAAAATTAGGATAGTGTTCAAGTCTTGAGCTAAGTCCTGCCTAGAGTAGTTTGTGAGGCTTGACAATCATAGTTAGCCACTTTGAAGCTAGTCTGGATGCATTTTAGGAAACTTTCTGGGAGGCCAGATTACTTACACTGTTTGTCTTCATCGATGTCTGAGATTTTTTTTTTTTTTTTTTTTTTTTTTTGGAAAACACAAAAAACTTTTTTTTCCTTCTTTATTTTGTATTTATCAAAAAAACAGTAAAAAGAATTTAAAAATGCTGAAGAGTTAACAATAACTATACAGAGGATAATAATCATAAGCATGGCTTATCAAGGGTGGAAATGCAAATAAGATTACTACACATATATTTTCTTTGTGTTCAGCTTTCCCTCTGAATTTTTTTTCCATCCCTGTATA
>PVIH01020495.1:0-32213 GCA_004025045.1 Sigmodon hispidus | reverse complement strand
GGGAGGGGGAAGAGACCTTGAATAAGGATATACAGGGATGGAAAAAAAAATTCAGAGGGAAAGATGATCACAAAGAAAATATATGTGTAGCAATCTTATTTGTATTTCCACCCTTGATAAGCCATGCTTATGATTCTTATCCTCTGTATAGTTATTGTTAACTCTTCCGCATTTTAAATTCTTTTTACTGTTTTTTTTCCTTGATAAATACAAAATAAAGAAGGAAAAAAAAGAAATAGATTAGAAATAGAAATAATTACTAAGACACCTGTTTTTAAATAAAATTGGGAAAATTATCATCAATTCAGAGAAAATATTTAATGGACAATCAAGCTACTATTTTTTGAAATTGTAGTTAAAATGGAAACAAAATAAAGAAAATCTCCTCTTTCTGCAAAATTTTATATTACTAATACTAGAAAAACCACATAGATTAATCTTTAATCTTCATAGACAATAAAAAAGAAGACATTAAGTTGGACATGACAGATATATGACAGATTGAAGAGGTTAGTGAATGGTAGATATGATCAAAACATATATGCATGCTTGTACAAAACTCTCAACAAATAGATAATTTTTGTTTTAAAGGAAATAGAAAATAAATTAGTAATGCTCCAAGCACAAATAGTTTATACAAGCAAATTTGACCAAAAAAATTCAATATATAAGTGAGAGGTACAGAAAACTAGGAAGAAGTGAGATACTATTATTTGTGGATTATTCCAATATAGTTCTGCATATCAAGTAAAATCTCTAACACATGATAACAGAACCAAGTACAGCCACTGGAAAAAATACATATACATGTTATAAGCAACAGAAAATTTAATGGCAGAAGATAATCTATATAGCAACAGCAGTGAAACTCTGCATTATCAATAATAACTGACCAGACATGAGTCCTGTAAGAATAAATCACCCTTGGATACTCCTGAAGTACACAAAGGCAGTCCTTGATGACTGTAATAGCATTTTTTAATTCAGGACAAAATGACTCATATATTTCTAAATCAATATATTTATTTTCCATAGAAATTGTGCTCAATATTTTTTAAAACTAAATAAGTACTTTTTTACAATTTATTTGGTAAATTTATATGCCAGAATAGTTTTTGTTCATTGTTTATTTTGAATTCTGAAGAGAGTAAGAAAAGTCATAAGAGGAAATAACTCTGGATAAGAAAACCCATCACAGGATTAGGGATATAGTAAAATGGCCAAGCATCACCTGACAGATGTAGAGACATGGATTCAGTACCCAGCACAGAAAATAAACTCCCATAAACCTAATAATATGTATAATATAATCTAATAATGTCATAAAATCAAAATGTGACAGAAATAATGAGCCCTATGACCATTTAAATCTAAAAATCTAGTTGAATTATTTTCAAGTATCTGAAATAATTAAGACTATATCATAAATTATCCATGTATTAACAGATTGCTTCTGGGAAGAAAGTTAAAGATTAAGACATTGGCAATTTACTTTTTGAAAATATATCTTTTTTTCAGTTTTGTACTATGATTACTTTCAATCTTAAATTTAAAAAAGTAAGATTGAAATTATGTATACTCATTTTAGAAAAGTCTGAAAATTTAAAAAAGTTTAAAAATTAAAACCAAATTAATTGCTATTTCATTATCCAGAGTTATGCTGATATAAAATTTTCATTTGCTTCCCTTTGTTCTCTTCATGATGTGCAATTCATATGCAACATTTATTATATGTAAATGAACCAAAGAGGCAGGAAGAGAAGGTCATTGAGAATATACAATGGTATATTCTATATATACAATCTATACATGGTAAACAGGAAAGACGAGAATGGGGATCAGAGAGGCAAAAAAACTAAGCTCTGGATGGGAATCTGGGTTTTATTGCTGTGAAGAGACACCATGACCAAGGCAATTCTTATAAAGGAAAGCACTTCATTGGGGTTGGCTTACACTTCAGAGGTTTAGTCCATTATCATCATGCTGGGAAACATAGCAGTATGCAGGCAGATATGGTGCTGAAGAAGGAGCTGAGACTCCATGGGCAACAGAAGGAGACAGGGTAGCACAAGGATCATAGCTTGAGCATATGAGACCTCCAGCCTGCCACCTATTGGAGGAAGATGACACAATTTCCCAAACAAGGCTACATCTCCTAGCAGTGCCAGTCACTATGGACCAATCATTCAAACACATGAGTTAATGGGGGGCATTCCTATGCAAATCACCAAAGTGGGAACTGAAGAAAAGTTCAAAAATTTGACGTACTTGGCTGTTTTTGCTCTTTACTTTTTTGGCTCTTTGGGGATCTCACCTCCCAGCTCACATATAAGTCACACATTGAGGCTTATTCTTTCTTACAAATGTCTGGCCTTAGCTTGGCTTATTTATAGCCAGCCTTTCTTAACTTAAATTATCCCATCTACCTTTTGTCTCTATGCTATTACCTTTTTCTATTTGTGTATGTCTTGTCTTTCCTTCTTATTTGTGTCTGGCTGTGTGGCTGGGTGGCTGGCCCCTTCTTCTCTTGCATCTTGCTCTCTCTTGCTTTCTGATGCCTCTATTTCTCTGCCTACCAACCTCTCTTATCCTTTCTCTTGTCTTGCTGTTGGCCATTCAGCTCTTTATTAGACCATCAGGTGTCTTAGACAGGCAAAATAATACAGCTTCACAGAGTTAAATCAATGCAACATAAAAGAATGTAACACATCTTTGCATCATTAAAACAAATGCTCCACAGCAAATAAATTTAACACATATTAAAACAATATTCCTAAACAATTTGATATTAGAGTTATTAACTACAACTACCATGTATTTCCAGCAAATAAAACTGAATAGTGTTTGAAGAAATAGAAGTAGTCATTACCTTAATTTGATTATTATATAAATGTATAAAATTATCATAATGTACACACATAGATATACAGCAGTACCTCAACAATAGGTAATAATTCATTTGTAGTTAACAATTTAGTTATCATAATATATAATGTAATAAATATAGCCTTTATTATTAAAGTACGGTATATTGCGGGGCTCTCAGGGTATCTGTAGAGTAAAAGTGAACTAAAGAAGAAAAGGGAATACTTGTGAGAAAAATTGTTGCTGGTTATCTGTTAGCCTTACATAACCTTCAGGAAATATAGGGAGTGAATAGAATTTGCTTTTTTAAAAGTTTTCTAAATCATTACACTTTAAGACTGTCATTCTCTGAAACTGAACCATAGAGAGTCTAGCAGAGTTTCACCTATTTAACATGTCTATATGAGTGAGTAGTACACTCAGTCATCTATTCCTCTTAATTTTAAAGATTAAGCCTCTTAATTTTAATATAGCCTCTTAATTTTAAAAAATAGTACCATAGAAATATATATGAATTCACCTTTCTCATAGTTAAAATAAGACTATAAAAAAAAAATTATAAGACTATCAGGATAAAATTCTAACTTGATCGATACTTAGAGAAAAATATGGCATAGCTCCTGCTCCACAAGACTCAAGGATATTTTACTCTGTGAGGTGTGAACAGAGTGGTATCCAAATGCCCAACCTCTAATCCAGTTAATAAGCTACAAACAATCTAGTCAAATGCTTGGCCAATTTCTGCACATCTAATGTTGCTCCTCAAGAATGAGGAGAGTCCTAGGCTTACAGAAAACTTGAGAATGCCAAGACCCACCTCTGCAATAGATTTTCCTTCAACTTATCTATCACACACACGGTCACAATAGCTAACTTTCTACTTAACCTAACCTTGACAAATCTAGACTCCCTTTGTATGTTGCCAAATCTTAACTATTAATTAAAGTGGATTCTCTGAGAAAGTTAAAAGGACCAGTGAGAAAATGTTGGAGTGTTTTAATTTTTTGGCTGGCTTTTACACTTAAAGAAAGAGAATGTACTTTTAAAATGCATTTAACTCTAGGGATAAACAACAACCTACTTTTATCTCGAACATTTTTGTGTTGCATACCTTAAAAACTGCAAACCTTAATTATTTTAATTACATTTTAATAAGAAAACTCACTTAGAAATTCTGGTTATAATTAAGTGCTTATTTTTAGTTGATTTAGAAAATGACTGTGACGTTTAGTGCTCTGCTGACAAATTATAATATTTCCCATTAACATCGTACCAGTGCCTTTTGCCCTAATGTTTTTTACCTTATGCCTTTCAAGTTATTATGTGGGGAAAAGTACATGCATTTTTATGTTTTAGAAATTTTTATTTCATGACAAATGCAAAGTTTTAGGATTCAGGGTATCTTGAATTTTCCATAATATTATGAACTTTTTCTCAGCCAGTAAAATAATGATGTTTTCTTTTTTTTAAATGATTGCTATTGTAAGGAATGGGACTACTTTGTAACCTCTCCTTCCCCTGCTACAAGCAGGTTTAAAGACAAACACTACAAGGTCCTAGTGTGTGGGTTAAGTAATTTTACTTTAGGGGCTGGAGAGATAGGTCAATCAGAAAAGTGCTTGCCCTACAATTCAGCAGAGGTAGGTTCAGATCCCCCACATTCATGTAAAATTATGGCTCAGGGAAAGTAGAAGAAACTTCATGTTTTGTTGACCAAAAATATTAAAGATACCCAATGTTGAGTTCTAGGACAGAGAGAGAGAGAGAGAGAGAGAGAGAGAGAGAGAGAGAGAGAGAGAGAGAGAGAGAGAGAGAGAGAGAGAGAGAGAGACCCTTTATTGGGGAAAGAGAAAACTTTGGGCCAGCAAACAAAAAACACAGGTAGGGTATTTGTCACCATTGTTCTGGGACTTCTGCTGAGAGGCCAGTGTTTATGGTCTCTGTGGATTCCAGTAAAGAGTCTCACTTTCTGAAATTCTTTTTCTAGAATAAGTTTGAGAAATGCCTTGTTTGTATGAACATGGAGAAACTGCTTGCCAGCCATTTGCCTTCATTGACTAAGAGTGACAGTGGTCAGGTATGTGTATTCTGAGAACCATGGAAAACTGTAGGGTTATCTTTTAGTAGAAGAAACACCATCCAGTTCTGGGGAACATTTTTCCAGCAGTGTTTGCCTCTGAAAGAGAAGGAACCCCAAATGTCACCCAGACAGTATCTGTCTCAGTTATAGTTTCTACTGATGTGTTAAACACAATAGCCAAAAGCATGTTGAGGAGAAAAGGATTTATTCCATCTTAATTCCCAGGTAGCACTCCATCACTAAAGGAAGTCAGGACAGGAGCCCAGTAAAGGCAGGAAGCTGGAAGCAGGAACTAATCCAGAGGCCATGTACTGGCTTGCTCCTAGGGACTTGCTCAGCCTGCTTCCTTATACTACCCATACAGGATGACCTAGCCACATTAATCATCTATCAATCAAGAAAATACACCAAAGGCTTGCCCACGCATCAATCTTGGTTGGACATTTTCTAATGTGAGATTCTCTCTTCCTAAATACTCTGTGTCACGTTGACATAAAAAATATCAAGTGCAATAATCTAACAAATTAATAACCTTCTAGGGCTAATCTTATTCATTATTAATTGTAAAAAAAACATTAAAAAAATAATAAATATATTTTCTTATATTTACTATTTTGGTAATTTTTAATTTTTGTTAGTAGTGTTTTAAGATTTTAATGAAGAACATTTGCAAAAAAATATTTTGTAGAATTCAAATCATAGAAATTAAATGTTTGTTAAGGTCTGAAGAAAACAATTTGATCAAGACTTTCATTTCTATAACCACTGTGTCTCTAGAAAGATTAAATAAGTTTATAATCTCATAATCAATATGTGAAAGTTCCACTTTTTCAATCTTTCTCCAACTAAGTATTATCTTTTTCAGTGTAGTCCCCAGTTTGACAC
This sequence comes from Sigmodon hispidus, assembly GCA_004025045.1. NCBI lineage: Eukaryota > Metazoa > Chordata > Mammalia > Rodentia > Cricetidae > Sigmodon > Sigmodon hispidus. Next base: position 26,383 of record PVIH01020495.1, on the reverse strand, counting down.
AGGAATTATTCTATGTTATCATTATATTTGATCACTATTGCTTTCATTATTAATATAAAATGCAACTTATCTTATAAACTATTTTCTGGGTAAAGCAAATTGTCTATTTATGGCCTTATTTTATTTTCATTTAAAGGATGGAATGTTACTGATTTTGAAAAGTTCTGTATCAGTCACATTTCTCATTGCTGAAACAAAATACCTGACAGAAGCAACTTCAGGAAGCAAAGATTTGCTTTGGTTCACAGGTGGTTCACAGGTTCAAGGCCCAGAACCTCACGGCAGGAAAGCCATGTCAGGAGGAGTTTAAGGCTGTCATATTCTGTTGGTCATCTAGAAGCCAGAGTATGAGAACTGTTTCTTAGCTCCCTCCCTATACATATCCTGTCCAGAGTCCCAGCCCCAAGGGTGATGTTATCCATTCATATAAAATTTCCTACCTTAATTAGTCTACTCCAGAATGTTATTTCATAGACTGATGGCTTCCTTCTGGTTGTTTTCAGAAGGATAATTCTAAATCCCATGAAGTTGACAATCAGGATAAATGAACACAACTCCACCCTTGTCAACCTGATATCAAACACTCACTTTTAAGCCTTTGCCTTTCATTTCTTGTCCTTGTAGGCTCATGGCCATGTCACAATGCAAAACGATGGTCTTTAAAAATAGTTTAAACACTCTTTAAGAGTTGAGAGTCCAAGTTTCATCTAGGACTCAAAACAGTCTCTTAACTATAAGCCCCTGAAAAACAAGAACAAATTCCAAACATCTGATCTACAATGGTACTCAATAACATTTCTACCCAAAAAGAGAGAAATGGGGCACAGCAAGAAAATCTGCTCAAACAAAATTGAAACCCAGCAGAGCAAACATCAAGTTCTTCAACTGTTTTTTCATTGGATGGCATTATCTGAACTCCAAGAACCTTAGGTTAAGTGCCCCTTCAAGTTCTGCTACTGCAGCAGACATAGGCTTTCTCTTATTTTAGGCTCCATTCTATAGATGTAGCTTACTGCAGCAGTCAGCATCCCATGGACCTCTATCCCATGGCCCTGGCATAGTCAATAGTCTGTAGTCTCTACTGAAACTCATATTTCACCTTCATGGCTCTATACAATGACATGTCAGAGTCTCCATGCACTATATCTGAGTCTGCTTCACATTGTCTGAACTTAATATCTTTCTGGAGCTATGAAGCAAGATTCTGTGAAATCTTTCTCTTAGTTACTTTTCTATTGTCATGACCAAGTCAACTTATAATAGAAAAATATTTAATTTGGGGCTCATAGTTCCAGAGGGTTATTTACCATGCTCATTATGGGAACATGGCAGCAGACATGTGGGCAAGGCACTGGAATAGTAGCTTAGAACTTATACTTTTTGCAGCAAGTAGAAGCTGGAGAAAGATAACTCAAAATGGCTTTGGCTTTTGAAGCCATAAAGCCCATATCCAGTGACTTACCTCTTTCAGCAAGGCCGTACCTCCTGATCCTTCCCAAACAGTTCTGCCAATTGGGAGGAGAGCATTTAAATAAATGAGCCTTAGGGGCCATTCACATTCAAACCACTACATTTCTCATTATTGCATCTTTCATGTCTGCAAAACTATTACTACATAGATGACTCTTCCAAACTCTACTGCCCACCTTTGATGGCCCCAAGACTCCTTTGATCATGACTATGTGGCATTTACAAGGTCTATGGGTAGAATCTGCAAAACTAATTTTAGCCAGTTTTCCTAAAGCAGAGGATTGCTTCATTTGTGCTTAGGATCAATCCTTGCAAATGAGTTTGCATTTTTATAAATTGGAGCCATTGATGGGTTCAGTCTTACCTCAGGCACCTTTCCCATTGCTTCTTTTTAATAATTACAGGGTTTATTTTTCCTCAGTTTTCATATTGAATACAATTTAAAACTTGTTCTTGCTCTTTGACAAAGTGTACATTTTTATCTTCCTCTTTCTCTCATGGAAAGCGATGATCAATCAGTATGTGAAAGTGATAATCAGTATTCACACGGTAGTATGAATACTGTTGTGCCTTGAATACTATTTCTTCTACCAAACACATTAGTTTCTTACTTGCAAATTCAACTATACTCAAGTTCTCAAAACAGAGGCAGAATGCAGCAGATTGTTTGTCAGAATAAAATCTTAGTGGCCTCTAGCTCAGTTCCCAATAGAAACCTTACTCTTTTCAGAAACCTCATGAGCTCTATGTCCAATGTGTGTAATTTCTCTCAGCCTTCTGGCCTTCCAAATTCTCATGAGAGCAACACATTAAGCTCTGCCTAAATACTGTAGTATTTCTCTTGCCTGGAATTCCAAATTGTTCCATTTTCTCCCACAAACTTCTTCTGAAGGCCTAAGAACCACATGGTCAGGTTTATCATAGCAACAACTCTACTTCTCAATACAGATTTTCTGTATCAGTTGCTTTTCTTATTATTCTGACAAAACAGCTTAAGGTAGAAAGAGGTTATTTTGGGTCACAACTTCAGGATATAGTCAATCTGGCAGGGGAATCCTGCCCATAGGAGTCCGAGATGTCTAGCAACTTAGCCTCTGTACTAAGGACAAGAGAGCTAGTAACTCAGACCCCTTCTCCTTTCTATTCAGTTCCCAGCCCATGGCAGAAGCATTTATGAAGGTATAGTCAGAAGTTTTTCTGTCCTGCCTGGCCAATCCTGTAGCAATTTAGTCCCAAATAATCACACAAAAGTTAATATTCATTATAATCTATTTGGCCTATGGCTCAGGCTTATTACTTCGTTAACTCTTACTCTTAAACTAACCCAGGATTCTTCCATGTTTAGCAATGTGGTTTGGTAACTTTTCTCAGGGCAGCATTTTCATCTTCTTCTGCCTCTGGCTGTCATCTGTTCTGCTCTTCTTCTCAGAATTCTTCTTGTCTGGTTGTCCCACCTAAATTTCCTGTTTGCCTAGCTTCTGGTCAATCACCATTAAACCAATATTTTCAGTGACAAATATTTACAATGTACAAAAGCATAGTCCCACAGCATGGAGGTTTTTTGTTTCCTTAATTTATCTAATCTAGAAACTCTTTGCAGACATCCCCAGAGGTTTGCTTTCAAGGTGATTCTAAGCCCCAACATATTCTTAATTATAATGTATTTTCTTCTCATCTTTATCATTTCCATCCTTCATGCACACCACAGTCACATATATTGACACATGATAGCATATTGCACATTCCCTCCATTTCTAGACACCATAAAATCATACATTAAACTTTGCCTACTTACTAATCTTATGTTTATATTGAGCAAAGTTTCACTTACCATAATAGAAGCAATGAGGGAACAGAAAATGATGGAGAAAGTGTTGGAAACAGTAAAAAAGAAAAGAGAACTGCATATACATTTTGATCTTCATGATCTTGGAAAACTGGTATGTCTGTTGAAATATAATTTAAGAACAAGAAAAATCTCTAAATATTCTGGCACAAAAATTTTGGTTAGCAGACAGTACCAGAGATTAAGATACCTGCTGTAAGAACTCAGATAGTTAGTGATAAGCCTAGAATTAGAATTTATATTTTTGGTATTTAATTGAGATACTATTTTCCCCTTATGTATACACCTTTAATAGAGTTTATTTATCCTACTGCATAAAATGCAAGATCAGCTTTTTCAAAATTTCTCTTTCATAATCATTATCATTATAATATTAAGGCCCAGCATTCAACATTGTTAGAATAACAATGCTATTTTATAAATGTATATATAAAATCTTGTTATATTCAGCTTGCATTGGAAGTAAAGCTATGTTCAAAATTGCTGGATGTACCTGAAGAGAAGTAAATTGTTAGGAAAAATGACTGTAGAAAGAATTTTTTTCTGTCCCATTTGCCAATTTCCAAATAACCACATGGGAATTTTGTAATAATGAAAGCTCCAGCACTAGTTTAGGCTTGTTACTAACTAGCTCTTATAATTTAAATGAACCCATTTCTATTAATTTTTGTGTTGCCATTTGGCTCATGACTTACTACCTTTCCTGCATTTCCTGCTTCCCCTCAGTCCCCTGGCTATTCTTCTGACTCTGTTCTTTCCTTTGGTTGCTGCCTAACCTTATGCTACCTAGGTATACTCCAGCCAGCTTCTATTAAACCAATCACAGTGAAATATATTCACACAGTGTAAAGGAATATTATAAGAATTTCTGTCACAGAGTCCTGGAATATAAGTACAAAGACATTCTTGTAACCCAGTATTTATTCGCAAACCACAGCTGTTATGCCTATCCTACTGCAATATCCCAATATAATGTAGATTTGAATAACTTCCTCACTGCTCCTATTTTTCTAGTTCCCAGGTAACTAGGTAGATATTAGTAGATATGTAGACATTGAGAATGGACTCCTCCTACAATGTCAGCTTTGAACCCCACCTCCTGATTTTCTGATAACACTAAACTAGGAAGCTTTATCTCACATTTAATTTTTAAATAAGCATATGAAAAGACAAAGCCTTTTGTTGAGGCTTCTTCCTCTACCAGTCTTACTCTAAGTGTCTTTTACTTTGTCTGCTAAATTAAAAAATAAAATCTAAATTCTGCCTTTGACATTGGGAGGAAACCTGACATTCTAAATTTCCCCAAATATTTAATATTACTGCCTCCTTCTTTTAAGAGTTAATAGAGCAGGGCTTGTCAAATACCTAAACGGAAGTTTATCCCCATTCTCCTATTCCTCAGAGCAATAGGAAATCTTATTTGCCTAAAGACTTTCTTAGGAGAAGGAAGGGCTAATTATCCCCTTAATGGGATAATAAGCTTATCTCTCCCAGAAATCCCTCCCTTGAGGCAGATGCTTACAGTGCTTTTATTAGGCAACACTGTAGAGCCTTCCTGAATTAAAAAAAAAAAAAAAAATCTAAACTTCTCCTTTTTCTTCTAACTTTTTCATTTTGATACTGAATAAAAGCCTGAGCATGCTTTGCCAGACATTCTGGTCTTTTATCACTCATTCTCTGAAGTCTTTCTCTCTCAACAATTTACATGTTGGTTGATTTTCACTGTAAAAGACATTGCTTTCTCTTTTCCTCTTCCCCATCTCTCTTCTCTTCTGAAAGAAGCTTATCACACTACATACACCCAATATCAAGGACAGAGAGAAATTAATGCATGTGTGCTTATTTGTCCTCAGTCTCCTCTCTACATTTATACAGTTCTGCACTCAAACCCAGGAAACAGTGCTATCCACAATAGGATGGTCTTCTCAATTCACTTAAAGTAATCAAGAGAATGCTCCAAAGACATGGCTTTGGGCCAACCTGATCTACACAATCCCTCACTGAAACTCTCTTAGTAGGTGAATCTACATTGTATCTGTGGTGGTTTGAATTAGGTATGGCCCTATAGACTCATATGTTTGAATGCTTGGTCTATGGGAAGTGACACTATTAGGAGGTATGGTCTTATTAGCGTAAGTGTGACCTTGTTGGAAGAATTGTGTCACTGTGGAGGCAGGCTTTGAGATCTCATATACTCATGCTACACCCACTGTGGCACAGTCTCCATCTGCTGCCTTTCGATCAAGATGTAAAACTTTCAACTTCTTCTTCAGTACCATATCCTGACCTGATGATAATGAACTAAACCTCTGAAACTGTAAGACAGGCCCAATTAAATGTTTACCTTTATAAGAGTTGTCATAGTCATGTTTCTTTTTCACAGCAATAGAAGCCATAACTAAGACAGTATCCAAATTGACATTTACAACAGGTCACCATGTCCAGTGTCTAGCATCAACCTGGGAAAATGAGAGTCACATTCAATATAAAACAGCTTATACATAAAGAAAACTTGTGTGTGACCATCTCAAATGCCATGACATAACCCACATACTAGATTTCTTTAGATCAAGTATTCATCCTTGCTTTTAACTAGCAGAGGACAGAAAAAATATTTCAAACTATCATCCTGACCTATTCAGTCTATAATAAGGGAATCCATACAATGACAATACAGTACCCAGAAGAATCTGAATAGTGGTAAGTATCCAATACTTAAAGGGGGAAAATATACACAGTAAGTTAATATCCTAATGTACATGTATAATAAGCTTTAACAGAGAGATCTGATTAAAGCTGTACATAACTCAAAGTTACTGTTTCCTCTTGAAAGCACATTTACCTTATAAAGAGGGTAGAGAATGAAGCATAAAAACAAAGGTAAAAGAGAAAAGCCAATAAAACAACACTCAGGAAGCTGGGAGGCACCATGTGCCAGATGATGCAGACTTCCTGGAAAGCTAAATTCTAAACTGGCAATATGTAAAGCTAAGCAGCCAATGAGTCAACACCACATGAGATTTTGATAAAATATGCTGAAGCAATGGAATTCAGTTCTGCAGTCTGTAGAATCTAGAGAATACTTGAATGAGGACTCTGGCATGGCAGAGGTAGATAATCATAGGAAAACTGCATTTTATCAAGAGTCATTGTAAAGAGCCCTATCAATCAAGTTTGTATCTTTCAAACAGTAAAAGTAGCAATGCTTTCTGGGACACTTTGACCACCAGACAAATGGCCCAGCCATGTCTTCCTTCAGTGAATCTTAGGTTTGATAGAATCCATACTACACAGAATCTTCCGGTTTGCCTTCTAACCCTGTATTTTAGACTACCACCAAGATGTCCGGTTCAGACATTTGTCCAGTCTCCATATATTTAAACAAGCTCTTGTTGGAGATAAAAAGAAAGAGATTATAAGAAATAACTAACAAAGATCTTTGTGTTAGACAATCTCTAATAAATCATTATTCTGTGTCCATAAAGATCTATAGAATACCCACTCTCTGAGAACCAAGAGGGAAGATATGTAAGAACATGTACATCAACCTGGTACTCTCAGGTCTTATCCTCTTAGACACAAGAAGCTGCTCAGGCAACTTATGGAGCCAGGAGAAATAGGAAACAGAATTGTCACTTTAAATCAGTAAGCTTTGACAAATGTTTATTTTAAGATTACATAAAAGTCATGGTATTCCCATTTTAAAAACTATAACTTAGTAACTGCCACTTCTCCCCAACAGATAATGGCTAAGATAGAAAAAGTTTGAAAAGACAAAATAATCACATTACTTACAGCCATGTGGTCTGATAAAAAAAAAAAAAAAAAAAAAAACTCATTAAAGCTGGAACCATTTTTTCTAACATACATTACAGGACTATTCTCTTAAAATCTTATACATGCATAGGTTGGGAAAAAACTAAAACTATATTTTGAGGCATAAAAGCCAAAGAAAAAGAACTAAGAAGAAAATGTATTCGAATAATGGTATTGTTGTCTGAATAGTAGGTTGCAAATAATTTTCATTTTTCCTGTTGGACATTTCTACATTTTCCATGGGTTTGAAAATGATCATGTGATACTCATATAATCTAAAGGGCTTCAGGGAGAGCTTGGGAGATAGAGAAAAAATAAGTAAAAATAAAAAGAAAGTTTTCTTGACCAAGTTTAATTCCCAGACTCCCTCAGGCTGCATCCTTTCCCATTTATCTTCAATTGTCTCCATGCCTTCATTTCTCTCCAGTTATATCTGATGAGGCTACGCTATTTGCTCCTCTAAAACAGTGCAGCTACTTTCTTGCTGCTTCCCAAACACAGACTTCTATGGAAAAAAAAAATGGCTTGTATAGTTCAGCTTGCTTTGATTGGAGCAATCTTCTGCATTGCTCTATAACCCTTTGTTACTTTTTAATTCCTAAGGCCACCCAGCTAGGTCTACTGGATCTACTCTCTTTCTCAGCCAGAACCTATGGAGCTCAGCTTTTAATGTTCATAGTTTTAAAAGTCCACTCTTCAATGGCTGCTTCACTTGCTGTGTATGATCATGTCAGCCAAAGAGGTGAAAGAAGCTCCATTGTCTCTGTTTAGGGGGAAATGTGACAAAGAACATCATCATTGTTTGCCCTGTAGCACCACAATTTTCCTTGCTGTGGCTTTCAGGTGGGACTACCTGAGGCTCATGATCCCCGGAAGCCTAAATGTCTCCACAGTCCATCATTTAAGGAGACAAAACATGTGAAATGTGTAAGATATTTGAAGATCATTAGCATTTTCAGTTTTCTAAGAAAAGATAATTTCCCAAAATACAGCCTTCTGGAAGCAAAGGCAGAGAAGGCAAGGAGGAAAGGTCAGGCAAAGATTTGATCTTTGCTGAAACATAAATATTTTATATATGAAAGCTGAGATGAGCTTTGGATGTTTGTATTCTATTCACCAGCTGGAATTTACTTTTTCAAATTGTAGTAAGGGTATTATTTTCTAATGCCACACATCTTTTAGCTATCATGGTTCACTTCTTTAGAACAATAGACACACCCACACAAACACTTGACCACTAATATTTCAGTTATACGCTTTATTTTCATATTATATTCTTAGTAGAAGAAAAGAATCTTTAGTCCTCCCTCTCTCATGGGGGAAAGACAGGGTGGGCAGAAGAGTGAGACAATGATTACAAGCTGAGGTCAAAGTCATCAGTAAAGCATGCATTGCCATCTGAAAATCTCCATTCCAGTCAACTGCTTGGCTAAACAACTCTAAGAGCATGGGGAAGTCTTTGTAGTTACCTGGATCACAGCTTGTATTTATAGATAGTACAAGGTCTTGGTGTTTAAACACTAGAAATAGTTCAGTCTCTCCCTTGGGAAATAACACTCACTTCTTTTGTGCTGAAGGATTATGGAGGCTCTTCAGTGTTAAGAAAACAATCACCACAGGAAGGGGAAGAGGAAGACAGACAAGCTATTAATTTAGACTAGATTAACCCATGCTGACCACAGGGAAATTTTTTAAAATACCAACAACTTAAGAAAATACTTTCAGCTTCCTCAGAGCACAGATACATACAATTGTTAGATATCTAATTGCATCCAAAAACAAATGCTAAGTTTTAAATTCTATTTGATAAAGTTGCAAAAAAGAAATATCCTGGGCTTTTTTTTTTTTTTTTTTTAAAGATTGAAAAGAAAGGACAAGACTAAAAAGAACTACAAATGAGCATTGCATTACATCATCTTCAATGGTGAGGAAGGACTGCACATTGCTTGGCATTGGGGTCCTGGATAGCAGAATTGGAGGAAGGTGATCTGATTTGGAACTATTTGCAGGTGTATGTGGGTGGGAAGGGGGGGTTCTTCAATAATATTCCAAATTTATACTGTACATTGTCAGAGGATATTTTAAAAATCAGTTTTAAGAAATATAAGAGAAACGCTACATTGGGATGTAACTCAGTTGTGTAATACAACAGCAAGCAAACAAAAGATAAATGGGAAGGAAGTGGGGAGGGAGAGAGGAAGAGATGGGCAGGAAGAAATCAAAGAAATAAAAATATCAATATAATGAAGATAAAAATAGTAAAAGAGCAGCCAAAAGGCCAGGAGTAGGGTAAGGAGGTTGATCACCAGCCTCTATTCTCATATTTCCCGTGTATTTTGTCAGACATCTTCTATCTCACTCACTACTCAGCTGTTTGTTCTCTGTAATCCCAACGTACTTTTCTTCTCTTCTTTACAACCACTATATTTGATCTTTCTACTCCTTTTATTCCTTTTACTTGCTTTCTTTTCTCCCTTTCAATCTCCATTTCCCCTTCCCGAGTAAGAAATACACAGAGCACAGAACAACGGGGATGGAAAAATTTTGCAGAAATGTCTCAGAACATTCTGCTCTTTCTTTTCCTTTCCAAAGATAGGCTCAAAAAAGAGGGAGAAAACGAGAATAGTTGGAAAAAGAAAAAAAAAACAGTAAGAAAAAAAGAAGAGTTTGGGTGGACACAAGGAATATTAACAATGAATATAAAATCAACAGGAAAAGTATAAATTGGGTTGTTAAAATATATGTCCTGTGATTTTAGTCTAAAATCAAAATTGGGCAAATCTTTTATTTACTGAGTGTGCATGTGCACATGAGTGTACACATCACAACCTGTGTGTAGACAGCTTGTAGCAGCCAGTTCTTTTTCTCCACTATCAGTCTCAAGAATGGAACTCAAGATTTTCAGTCTCAGTAGCAAGTGCCTTTACCTGCTGAGCCTCCAGTCCCCACATTGTAAGAAAAGGTTATTTCCTAATGCTATCAAACAACACACTATAAGGATGCTATATCACAGCTAAAGGCGTTGCTCTAGAAAAATATTCACAACAGTCAAAATTTGTGTGGCATATATACATTCTTAAATCCTTCTCACTCAGTATTTTTAATAATTTAGTTTAATATGTAGCTGCTGGTTCAGATAAATGGCATTGGCTTAGTTATTTAAATAATGAAAAGCCTCATTAATTATAAAGGTTGGAAGTAGGCTAGAAGGCAGATGTGTCAGATTGTTTCTTTCTTTTATTTTATTTTTTACATTTTTTAATATGTTAAAATCCTTTAAGCAAATATAAAAATTTACAACTTTTGGAACATGAAAAACACCATGTGTTTTAATATTCTAATATCACCAAACATTTATTCCAACCTGGGAAAATGCCATACAACCAGGCTTCACATTTTTTAAAAGAAGAATTGTATGATTATACCTCAAAAATTGATTATTAAATATTTATTCACCTTGTGAAATTATTAAAGAATGAAGTTTTTAAAAACTAGGAATACAGTTGGATAACTTTTTGTTAAATAAAATATGGATAGGCTATCCATAAACTTAATCTCTATTAGTAGAAAGGAAAACTAATCCAGTGTCTAAAAACAGTAAATTTAAATAGTTTTAAAATATAGCCACTGAGTCAAATGGCTAGCAACTAAAATGGATCAAATGCAACAAATGAAAAGAACAAAGCAAAACAAAAAAAACCATAAAGGATCACAAACTACATTTGCTTTCACATTGGCATTAAATATTGAACAGTATAATGAGATGTAAAGTGTGGGTAACACTGAAATTTTAATAGAACAATTTGGAAAATTTGCACAAAAAAAAAAAAAAACAAGAATAAGGAGATCACATCACAGGTCAAGAGAAGAATTGTCAAGGAGGTTGGGTGAAAGAAGAGTAAGGTCACACACAGCCTTCCTCTTCACTGCCAAGTTGTTTTCTCAGTACCAATCTGAACTATGAGTTCCACCTCTGGCCCAATGAGCTATGCCCCTTCACTAAGACTGGACATGCCAAAGCTGTTCAGTGCTTTATAAGAATGGCCTAATTGCTGACTGTGTCTTCTCTGAGTACAGACTCTCTGCTCCTTCTTAAATTACAATTGGAAGTGTTTCTTAACTGCCAACATTTTCAATCACTTTGTTATTTCTACTGTCTTCTTCTAAATCAGTTACAGATTGATCACACTATTCAAAGGTAGTGATTTCTTTTTCTTTATAAGTCCTTTTAAAGATGACAAAGTGCAATGGAATTGCAAGGTCTTCTACTCCCCAAAGTCAATTACATAAGCAACAATTTTAAAGCCATGCATCTATTGTAACCAAAGAGAAAAAGAAACTTCCGGGGCTTTTGTATATGGCAGAGAAATCCTAAGAAGTGTTAGTGAGGGGGGAAAGTACACTGACTAAATTCTAAGAATTCTCACCAATACTGTCACTGTAGAGAGAAATGTATTGTAAGGCAGGTAGACAGAAATAAGAAAGCCTAGGACAAGAGCTTCAGTAAAAGCAGTGGATTTACTACAGGTGCTTAAAGGCTTAATAGAGACAGAAGATGTTAAAGATGCCATTGCTTGGAGCTTAATTGCAAGTTAGAGAAGAATCTAAAGCCTGAAACCATCATTGCTTTTTTAAGACATAAAGTGATACTTACACTTTTTGAAGAAAAGGATGAGACAGTAACAGAATACCAAAAGAACTTGACATTGAAATCCTGTGAAGAAGGCTTCTAAAGTCCCTCACACAAAAAGGAGTGTGATCCTATCCCATGTGTTTCAAGATCAAGCAGTCTTAAGTAATTGCTAAGTGTGTCAAAATCCATTTAAATACCTTACACTTAAACCTCTGAACTGGGTATGGTGACACAGACATTGTAAGGCTAGCCTTTGGTACACTGTGGCCAGAGGATTGGGAGTTTGAGAGCAGCCTGGGCTATGTGTCAGGACTGCCTGATGAAATTACCCACACTAGCTGAGAGCAAGACAGAGGTGGAGAAGCTGCAACCAAGGAGACGATGTAAATAGGTTAGGAGCCAAATGAAGACATGCATAAGGAATGCCAAACCAGGTAACTTTCAAACAAGAAAATGCACAAGGTGAAGTCACCAGAGCCATATTGAGTCGTTAAAGAGAAGACTATGAACAAGAAGTCGTATAACATGAACCCAAAGAAAAGATGATAAAACATTTATATAAATGGGTTCTTAAAGTTAAAATCAGTATACCATTATTTCAGAGCTAATTAAAAATATTGGAATCAGAACAAACTAAAAATTTGTTTTGCTGAAAATGTATTAATACATATGTGGAAAAACCTGAGATAATGACAACAAATTAAGAAGACAAGGGATTAAAATAATTAGCTTAAAAACAATTAATATGTTAGGTAATGGTAAGCCAACTTGTATATAATTAGAAGGATGATTTCTCTGAAATAAAGAAGCAGATGTTTAGATGAAGTGAGCACACTGGAAGCCAGAGAGAAACACCACAACAAAAATAAGCATAAAAGACACCAACATCAAGAGTATTATTATGTATATATATTTAATCACTTATTTGTTTAGAGACAGGCTCTCATTGTGAACCCTTGGATGACCTAGAATTCACTATGTAGACCAAGCTGGCCTTGAACTCACAGAGAATAGTATGCCTCTGTCTCCTAAGTGCGGATATCAAAGGCATGAATCACATACCATCTAGTTGATTCTTTTATTTATCTGTTTAATGATTCTTTCTGGGAATATTTCTGATTTTTTTTTGTTTTTCTCTGTATAACTTGGATATTTCAAAAGTAATATGAATTTTCTAAGAATTTCTATACTTGATAACTGTATATATTATACAGCATTATAATCTACAGCAGCCTAAATTCTGTATTTCTAATAATATGGCCTATGATGTTGAAGTTGTCAGGCCACATAGTTGATTAATTTTAAGCCAACAGTGGAGATATAGAATGTAGAGAACACAACCATCACCTAACAAGAATGTGATGGCCTCCTGTTGAATGAACTTGAGAGGGTAAGGACCAGATTCCTACAGGAGCCTTTTCAGGGTACAGGCAAATCAATTTCTTTACAAGCTTTTAGTCACTAACTGTACAGGATATTTCAGTTAAGGGAGTTCTATTCATCTAGGCCTAAAGTATGAAGCAATTACCACAAAATGTAGTCATCTATAATCACTCTTTTATCCTGCATCAAGATTTCATAGGCCAGGGGCTCCAGCAAGACACAGTTGGAGAAAATGTGCCCTGCTTGATTAACAGCTAAGGTTATATTAGGTTTATAACAGACCCAACAAGCTGATGTGAGGAGTCAAGGTGGATCTCCAGTGGCCAAGGATAACTGGGAAGATGGTCCCCCCTAGAACACTTGACTAGTGTTTGGCTAGAGGATAGAGGGCAAGCCTACTCACAGTAGTCAAACAATTTAAGTGGTGATTGCATCTCATGGCAGGGTTCCAAAAAAACCCAACAGACACGCCAAGAACTTTTATAACCTGGGCTCAAATGTGTTCTTGCTCGAGTTAAGCTTAGAACTCAAAAAGACCATCCAAAATCAACAAGAGGAGTTTTTCTCCTTAATTCAGGAAGAGTCAAGAATGTGACACCATTTTCAATCTTCTTGCATAGCATCAATAAATACTAACTAAAGCTTATGCCTCATTACTATTCTGATGTACTTCAGAATACAGCTGCTGCTAATGACTTAGAAATGAACTATGGAACTTCCTTCATTGAGTTCTGTTCTAATGATTATCCAAACCAATGATGTTGAACAAATCACTTGAACTCTCTATATCTTCATCTATCTTCCCACTTGTAAACTGGAAGTTAGATTTGCTTTTTAGAAAACATTTTTTCTATTCTTGAAGTGCTTAGATTTTCACCTGGAGAGATGTGGATCTAAAGTGTAGGAGCAGATTTTAGGAGGGATGTTCTCCTTCGAGCAGGCATGCTGTGTGTAGTTGGAATGTGTCTGTGTTACACTGGCTACATGAAGATGCCTCAAACAGATTCTGGGTTTAGATAGTCTCCAGTTCTGTTTCAGCTCCACAATTCAATGGTCACCTGACAGTTGCTATCATATAAAGTTGAATCTGTTAATGCACTCAAAATAGTGCATTGACCCAATATAAGCTTTTTATTTATTTATTTATTTATTTATTTATTTATTTATTTATTTTTTATTTCTTGACAGTAATGCTCTACGAGTGACAGCAAATGAGGCTTTGTACCCCAAGCCATTCACAGTCTGAGAAGGAACAGTTTATTCTCTAGTCCTGCCATTGACCGGGAACTCATCATCATGTGAATTCCCTAAACCCACACAGCTGGCAGAGACATAAGGAAAGATCACTCTGGTGCCCCTTAGGGACTATGGATAACCCTATTCGTCATTCTGTTGGTGAGAGCTTGGCTGCACACAAAGCCTTAACAGTGGATGCTAAGATCTGCCAGTAAAGCAGGCATAAAGGGAAATAGATTATGGTGAATATGCAGCTGTCTTGCACATTATCTGTTCTTTTAAAGCTCTGAAACATCATGTGTTTTCACAAGACCAGATGAATTTGAGAATGAAAACAGAGAAAAAAATCATTTTTAATTTCCTGTGTGGGGGATGCATAATATCAAGTGCTAAATGAAGAAACTGAACAAACAAAACTTCCCTATATTTGGTAAACATAATGAAAAAGACTTCGTGTGTGTGAGTACAGACCTTTTGATCACAAGTAGAAAAATCACTATGGGGTGATGTAGATGTGGAGAAGAGAGAGAGAGTGGAAGGGATGGGAGGGGGAAGGGAGTTTGAACAAGGGTATCCATGGATTAAAAAATATGACTTTATTCATATTTTAAAGACTCAGAACATGCTAAAGAATGTGATTGTGCCAATCAATTAGTCATCTTCAGCTCAATGTGTAAGAGAAGTCCTAAGAAAAAGCTCCTGTAACATTTGCCCACGCCATGTTCTTCTTCACAGGCAACACTCACATCAGGACTCTCAGAGGAAGCACATTTACACACCTTTTCAACAGAAACATTGTTTTCTACAATTTCCAAACAAGAATTACACAAAGGTTTGGAGAGGCCATTTAAATTAAGTAAAATTGTATTTGTTTGTGAAATGACCCACTCACTTTTCCTTCTTTCCTTCCTTCCTTTCTTTTGATGTGTATGTGTTTTAAAGGGTTCTTTCCTTAAAATTATTTATTTATTTATTCATTTTACAACCAACCACATTTTCCCCTCCCTCCTTTCAGCTTGTTTGTTCCCTTCCCCCACCTCCTTTCTACCCACCACCCCATCCACTCCTCCAGAAAAAAAAAAAAAAAAAAAGGCTTCCCACCAGACTCTACAGAGCATGGCATACCAAGCTGATGCAGGACCAAGCTCCACCCATTCCCAAGGCTGAGGCATCCCAACATAGATAATAGGTTTCAAAAAGCCAGCTCATGCACCAGGGACAGATCTTCACCGGGCCACAAACAGACCAAGCTACACAGCTATCACTCACATGCAGAGGACTTAGGTCAGTCACATGCAGGCTCCTTAGTTGTTGATCTAGAGTCCATAATCTCCCATGAGCTTGGAGCCCCAGTCAGCTCTCTCTATGGTTTTCCCTGTCCTGATCTTGACACCCTACCCTCCTTGTTCATATAACCCCTCCTCCCTCTCTTTACCTTGACTCCAGGAGCTCAGCCCAAAGCTCAGCCCAAAGCTCAGCTGTGGATCTCCACATCTGCTTCCATCGTTTACTGGATGAAGGTTCTCTGATGACAATTAGGGTAGTCACCAATCTGATTACAGGAGAAAGTCAGATCAGGCATCCTCTCCACTATTGCTAGGAGTCTTCAATGGAGGTCATCCCTGTTGATTCCTGGGAGTTTCCCTGTTCCCAGGTCTCTTTCTAACCCCATAATGACCTCTTCTATCAAAATTTATCTTTATTGCCCTCGCTTTCAGAGTCCCAATTTAGCCATCCTGATCCCTCATGTTTCCATCCCCATCTCTTGCCCCCCCCATCTCATCCCCAGTTTATGTAGGAAATCTCATTAATTCCTCCTTCCCAGAGTGGTCTATACATCACTCTTAGGGTTCTCCTTTTTACCTAGCTTCTCTGGAGTTGGGGATTGTAGCCTGGTTATCACTTGCGTTACGTTTAATAGCCACTTATGAGTGCCCACTCACCTTCATCTTACTCTTTATTGATGCTTATTATTCTCATGTCTAAGCTTAATCAGTTTATTCCTGACATTGATTTTACTTACAACACAATGAAGTAATTTCATTCTCAAGATCACAAACTAGTAAGCTGGTTTTTTTGTTTGTTGGTTTGGTTTTTAATTATCTCATGTCTAGTGAAGAAACAAAAAATTAAAAGAAATAAACTATAACATCCAGCAAGGGATGCTCATACTGAAGAAGTTGACTTTTTCCATCTTCTTTCAGAGGGATGTGTTACTCTGGAACAGCAAAAGTGATACCAAAACTGGCAGGATCACTATTCACCGTCTACTCCACCTCTAACAATTCCTCTGGTCTTTACTAGTTCTTCTTAAGGGAGAAAAATAAACAAACAAGCAGCATCATTTCCTACAGTATGATGAGAATTTCTGACTGATTTTAAGTTTCAAGAAGTATTGTGCAAACTTTAACCACAATTAAAAATAGAGATTTTTACCCTTATTTGTCTCTCAAATAGTGACACTAAAAAGAAATTTTGACTCTTTTTTTAGTGTGTTGTGAGTTCAAAGCATTCACTTGAGTAAATGCCATAGCAATGCCTTTTAAAAATATATGTATAATTAACTTAAAGGAAATATTGAATAAGTAATATTAAAAGTATATAAGGCTACACCAAGCATTTAGAAGGTAGAACTAAACTGAAGAGCTTTGAGAAATGCTGTGTGAGAAAATGATGCATTATAGACCTATCCATTATATCTACAGATGCTCTTGCCATAAACAGCACAGTGAATGAGACAGTACCACTAGGGGTCATTTTCCTTGTACTACAGCTACTTATTTATACTTAACCTTGCTCTTCAATTCCAAACCAAGGAAAAGTTATTTGCATGTAGGAATTCAGATTCAACTGCCTAGAATATAGTATTGTTGTGGCTTGTAAACAAATGAAAAAAAGGCTCAGGTATGTGTATTAGCTTTCACTATTATAGCAAATACATAAGATTAAGAAAAACATGTTTCCAGTATCACAGACACTGGGACTGACAATAAGTGGGACCTTCTGAAGCTAAAAAGCTCCCATAAGGCAAAGGGTACTGCCAATAAGACAAGACGGCAGCCTATAGAATGGGAAAAGATCTTCACCAACTCTACATCTGGCAGAGGGCTTATCTCCAAATTATGAAAAAACAAAACAAACAAAAAAAACTCAAGAAACTAGACATCAAAATATCAAGCAATCCAATTTAAAAATGGGGTACAGAAGAATCTCAAATAGATGAAATACACAAGAATTGTTCAATATCTTTATGTGGTGATATATTGTGTATTTAATAAAATCAGCCTGGAATATCAGAGAACAGAATCACCCACAGTCAAGCCATGAAGGTCAGAGTGTGGTGACTCACACCTTTAATCTCATCACTCAGGAGACAGAGATCTTTCTGTATTTCTTTGTGTTACAGGCAAGCTATAGTAGCTTACACCTTTAAACCTAACTCTAGGATTATCATACAGAATTGAAACCAGAAGTGAAACAACTTTGGGGGAAAGGTATTTAAGGCAGGAGGAGTAGAAGCAACCAACAAGGCAGAGGACTCTTGAAGACTGCAGTTACCCTGTTCAGTCTAAGAAGTTGACTGGGTGAGAATTAACTGTGGTCTGTTTCCACTCTCTGATATTCCAGCTTTCCCCCAATATCTGGCTCTGAGTTTTCATTATATATTAACTAGAATTTGTGCAATATTTGGTGCTTAACTTTTGGGGCACAAATCCTCAAAAACCAAAAAAAGCTGCTTGCTGACCAAAGCTACATGTGGCCTGAGCAACCAACAGCTGGCTAGGTTTTCCATTAGGACTTACCCTTCAGCCTTAGGCAAGCCCGCCACAGGTGTTTCTTCTCCACTTTCATCTGGGCAAGATTTTTGGATGGTGGCCTCCCTCTCTCCCTCTCCTGGTAGATTGTGGGTTTTTTTTTTTTTTTTTTTTTTTTTGGTTTTTTAGTTTTTTTCCCTCATTTACAGGAACTATACTGCTCATGCTAATCAACAGTTGCCTACCCTTAGAGGGTCTAGCTCTTTGTCCTATGGTTCCCCAGGGGCTGTTCTTGATTCAATGTGCTCTCTAGAGCTCCAGGCAGCCACCTTTGTGGGATTCCTCCTCATACTCCCTATCTCCATGCTCATGCAGACTCTTCTCCCCTACTCTCCAGCTGGAAGAGGAGCTTGGCCCAGTGCTCATCCACTGATCTCTGCCTCCACCTCCATTCACTGTGGGGTGTAGGTTTTTTGATAACACTTAGAGAGATTATTCATTTGATTATAGAGGGCGTCCTGTTTAGTCACCCCCTCCATTATTGATTGGGGACCTATCTGGGGACATCCTGTGGGTTCCTGGGGGTTTCTCTAGCACCCAGTCTCCTTCTAGCCCTGCATTGGTTTCCTCTATTAAGATATCTATCTCTTTTCTCTCCCTCTTTGTTGCTCTTGTCAGGCAACCATCTCCTCTCATGATTTGTTCCTACATCTTTGTAGTCACTACCTGTCATAGTCCCAATTTACTAATGAGATCTTCTCTATTTTCTCTTCCTAAGGAAATCCCTGGATGTCTCACTTAAGTTCTTTCTGATCCCAAGCTTTTCAGGGCTTGTGGTTTGCAGCTTATGTATTCTTTACTTCTTGTCTAAAATCCACTTATAAGTGAGTACATCCCATGCCTATCTTTCTGAACCTGTGATACCTCACTCAGGAGGATATTCTCCAAATCCATTCATTTGCCTGCAAATTTTAGGATGTCATTTATTTTTACTGCTGAATAGTACTCCATTGTGTAGATGTGCCACTGTTTGTTAATCCATTCTTCAGTTGAGGGGCATCTAGATTGTTTCTAGGTTCTTGCTCTTATGAATAATGCTGCTATGAACATAGCTGAGCTAATGCCTTTAAGGTATGAGTGTGCATCCTTTGGGTATACGTCCAATAGTAGTTTTGCTGGATGCTTGCATTGATGGACTCCTAGTTTTTCAGGAACCACCATACTGCATTTCAAAGTGGCTGTACAAGTTTACACTCCCACCAACAATGGAGGAGTGTTCAAAAAGGGGAAATTAAGGCAGAGAGAAAACTTTTTCCCACAGTAAAATTGGGAAAGTATAGCATAAAGGAAGGTTGGTCTTTCTTTGATATTACTCTACACAATTTGAAACTGAGACCAGTAAAGGAAAAGATAAATAATGTAGATAGAATCACCATCATATTGTTATTATAATGTTTATTTTAAATATTATTTGTTTGATTATTTCTGTCTTATCATTTAAAAAGTCAGTTAATGTGAATGCCAAGAAGAAACTCTTAAAAAAGCCTTTTAAGGAAGAACACAGAGATATTCAGACCCCGATAGAAGAATTTAAAGAACCAATTGTCTTATAAGATTACATAAAAACAGTCTAAGGCTTATAAACAGCCAACTTTAGTATATGCAGCAACTTTTTTAAAAATTGCAAAATAATAAAAGTTGGGCTCCAGTACAAATATTGGATGTAAGGATAATCAAGGAAGCAATTGTCACTTAAGATATGTACTCAGCATTTGTAAAACAAATGTTAAATTCCTGTTGAATATGTAATGGAATTATCCCTAAAGACTGATCAGATATTGTTACTGCTGTTTTGGAGGCTGAACCACTTTTACAGTGGAAAACATGATAGAAGCAAGAGGCTAAGACAATAGAACAAAGAAGCAGAGGTAGAGGCAGTATAGAAATCTCCCAAGACCAACTTCTTGGGGAGTGAGATTATGCTGATATAGAAAAGCAATCACTATACAATGAGCACACACTGGATTTATGCTGAATGGCAGCCTTGAATGTACAGAATAGAATTGAAAAAATTGGAAATAAAACTGAATCTTTTACAAAAGTGATTCAAGAGACAAAAACAAAAAAACTTCACATTCACAGATTCTTTTTACAGAGTAGTATCAGATTCAGAAGCTAGGCAAATAATAATTAAATCTCTGGCTTTTGAAAATGCTAACTCACAATGTAAAAGAATAATTGGGTCATTAAAAGCAAGGTCGGCCTACTTGAAAGATTGAATTTGCAACACAATTAATTTAGAACCTTATAACTGTAATGATAACTGGGTAGAAAAGGTTATTAAATAAAAATAAAAATGTTAAATGTTTCAACTGGGAAAGACAAGGTGGCATATAAAGAGACTGTAAACAAGGCACTCCCAGAAACAATGTCTTTATTAGGAATAATCTCAAGAGAATGCCCCTCCCTTGTGGAGTATGCAGAAAGTGTGGCAAAGGGAAGTTATTAAGCTAATGAGTGAAGATCAACAAAGGACAGACAAGGTAACTTTTTGCCCTCAGGAAATGCTGTGTGGAGGCTATTGAAAGCCCTCATACCAAATCCAGTTCAGTCTTATCTTGCCATTGTGGAAGAAACACCTTCCCAGAGCAACTAAAGAAATTAAAGCCTATTCTTAAAAAAAACATATTGTTCTGGACAATAGAACAGCTATTGAAAAGAGAACAAAAAATTGAGAAAAAAACATAAAGCAAATATTTTGGCAAACTTCTATAAATGAATAAAGGCCAAAGTTAAAAATACGAATAAATGATGTTGTCCTGCAGGTTTAGTGGACACAGGCTAGATGTAACATTAATTTCACCAGAATCTTAGCATCCAAATTGGCCCCTTCAGGAGGTAAATGATGAGTTTTGAGGAATAGGGATGTTAAAAACCCAGGTAAAACAAAGTGCAAAATGGCTTGAAAGTACAGAACCAGAAGCATAGAGAAGAAAATTAAAGCCATATGTGGCTAACATTGCTATGAATTTATGGAGTTGACACTTAGTGTAACAATGGAATACTCAGATTAACATTCATCTAATCTCAAAAATGAACCATAAACTAACATATATTCCTGGGAAAAACATTAGAAGGTATTATAAGAAACAATCACCCACCATTCAGGTTGTACCAAAAAGGGGTGGGGCACAACAGCTGCTGATCTTTCAAAGGCACCCAAATTGCTAACTTTAAAATAGTTAGCAGATAAGCCTATATGGGTTCTGTAATGACCTTTAACAAAACAGAAATTGTAGACCTTAAAACAGCTGGTACAGGCCCAATTAAATGCTCAGCATATTAAAGAATCAAATATATCTTGGACTTCTGTATTTGTTAACAAAAAGAAATCTAAAAAATGGAGAATGATAACAGATCTAAGAGTGATAAACAAGGTGATTCAGCCAATGAGCTCTCTACAATCAGGAATTCCTTTATCTTCTCTGTTACATAAAGAATGGATTATTATAGTGATTGACTTAAAAACTTCTTTTAAACAATACCTCTATAACAACAGGAAAAAGAAAAATTTGCCTTTACAATGTCCTACAAAGAGATAAAAATGCAAGGTTCTCCCACAGGGAATGTTAAATAGCACCCACTGTGCCAATATTTTGTACAATAGTCATTAGAAGTGATACATAAACAATTCCCACAATCTATCATTTACATGGATGATATCTTGTTGGCTGAATTAAATATAGATACATTAGAAAGAATGGTTGAAGAAGTGAAGAAAAAATGCCTGCTTGGGAATTAAAATTGCTCCTGAAAAAATACAAAGAGGCAATTACATTAATTATTTAGGATACAAAATAGGTCAATAAAATATTAGACCCTAAAAGGTCCAAATTAGGAGAGATATATTGTGATGTATATATATATATATATATATATATATATATATATATATCATATAGAGAGATATATAATGATTTCCAAAGATTGCTAGGAGACATTTTCAATTTGTGGACCATTATTGGGATAAAATGAAATGATGAACTACCCATCGTTAATTTGTTCAAATTAATGGTAACCAGGACTTAAATAGTCTAAGAGAACTGTCAGCTGAAGCTGAGAGATAATTGGCTTTGGTTGAAAAGAAGTTACAGGATGCACATGTCGATTATGTATATCCAGATCTTAATTGCATCTTACGCTCTAAGCATTATCTTACTTACTAAGCATTCAGCTACAGGAATTTTAACACAAATGAAAGATGTTATTTTAGAATGGATATTTATACCACATAAGCTGAGTAAAAAAGTTAAAGACATATGTAGAAAAAAATTCTGATTTTATTTTTAAAGAAAAATTAAGACTTCATCAATTGATAAAAATGGACCAAGCAGAAATTATTGTACCTTTAACTAATGAAGAAATTGACCAATTATGGGCAGAAAGTGAACCATGGCAAAGAATTTGCAGTAATTTTAAGGGAGGGATTAACAGCAGATATTCTCAAAGCAAAAGAATTGAATTTATAAAGGTAATTAATTGGATTATTCCTCATGTTGTATGAGATTCACCAATGCCTGGACCCCGTACATTTTATACTGATGCAAACAAATTAAGAAAGGAAGGTTAAAAATCAGAAAATGTAAGTAAAGTAGCTCAAAGACCTTATAATTCTCTTCAAAAGTCAGAATTATATGCTATTATTATGGTATTAAAGAATTTTACAGAACTTCTTAACATAGTTACTGACTCACAGTATGTAGAATGAGTTGTTTTACACATTAAAACTGTTGATTTTATTAATGATGAGTCAGACTAACTTTATTATTTATTCTGTTATAAAAAATAATCAGTAATAGAAATCATTCCTTCTATATAACACATATTGGATTCCATAGATGTCAGCCAGGCTCTCTGGCATAAGGTAATGATGAAACTGATAAATTATTAATAGGAATTGTGTTAGAGGCCTCAGAATTTCATTAAAAAAATCAATAGCAAAGGTTTAAAAAAAGATTTCTCCATTACTTCGCAACAAGCCAAAGAAATTGTAAAAAAGTTGTCCTACCTGTTTCTTCTACAATCAAACTCCATTATCAGCAGGAAGTAATCCTAAAGGTATACACAGAAATGAAATTTGGCAGATACACATGTTTCATTTTTATAGAATTTGGGTATGTAAGATATGTACATCATATAATAAATATGTCTTCAGGATTTCAATGGGCAACTGCTTTGATTTAAGAAAACGCTGATTTTGTAATCACACATTTGCTGGCCATCATAGGAATACCTGTACAAATTAAGAATATCAATGCTCTAGCATATATCTCTAGCAAAATGAAACAGTATTTTCCTATTATACTATAAAGCATATTACAGGTATACCACATAATCCTACAGGGCAAGCAGTCATAGAGAAATCAAATCAAACTCTAAAGGAGATGCTAAATAAAAAGAAAGGAATGACAAAGACACCCAGAAATAGACGACATAGTGCTGTATTAACTTTGAATTTTCTCCATGGTAATGGGAAAGGAGCAACACTGGCTGAAAGGCATTGGTCTATAAAAAAACCTACTGAGCTAAATTAACCTGTCTACTTCAAAGGTGTGCTGACCTCAGAATAAAAACCAGGATATGTGCTATGTTGAGAAAGGGGTTTTGCTTTTTTCTGCAAGTGAAGAAAAGCAATGGATACCATCAAATTTAATAAAGACTCAATTTGAACTGGAGAAGCGTCTTGATGAGAGAAATGATGGTTCATCCACCTATGCGATGAAAGTTGTAAGAAAAACTCAAGGGTTGGGACAGGGCTTTAATTTTGTCCTTTCTGAAAATTAGAAGTATCCATCTTTATGAAGTCAAAAACCTTGGACATCTAGACATCTAAAGCAGAAGGAAAAGCTATCCAGAAAAAAAATTTATAAGCAAAGGAATAGTTGACCTATGGGTGCCAATACATTCTACAGGGGTAAAAATCTCACTGCTTAACATATATATCTCTTTATTTGTAAAAGAAAAAAAAGTCTCAGTTCAAGCCAGTTCAATTATAAATTTAAGCTGGCTTTGGAGTTGGAGTGTAGCTTTCTCCTTCTCTAAACCCAAGCATGCTTATTGAAGGGAAATGAAAATCTCTCTACAAGATTAGAAGAACCAGCTGATATGAAACAGAAGAACAATCAAAATTATGGACTATTGTACTGCTTCTAATCATATTAGATATAAATTTTATATCCAAATGTATTAGTTTAATATATATTTTAAACATTTTGCTATACTAATGATCATATGAAGTACTAATTAATTGTAGAAAGAAGACTTTATGTCTAATAAAATACAGTGAACCATGACAAATGCCTAATTGCAATCTTTGAAGTATCCAAAGGGAAGGTGAGACCCCACAACGATAATTTTACATGGACCTTGACAATACTACTAGGCTGACAAACACCAACCAGAAATCATATTTGACTACAAACTGCTCAGGACAATTTTGAGGTGGCTAGCTGAAATGAACCAGACTACTTTAGCCAGGAGTTAAGACAGGCCCTGAACTTTCCTGTTATACAAAGACTGGACAACAAATGATATAGCTACTTATTTCAAGACTTGACAATTTTTTTTCAGGCTCTCCTAAAGAAGCCACCACCCCCAGACAGCAAAAGTAAATTTAAGAACATGATGAATACATTCCCAAGAGGGGGGATGGGTGGTTTTTGGTCTTTTAGTGGGTTATGGATGATTGTCATTATTAAGGGTAATTGTTTACAAATTGCTATGGTTAGGAAAAAAGCTGAACAAGCGAGATTAGATTCAGGGTTCTTGCTTGAAAAAAAGAGAAAGAAAAAAGGGGATACAGATATGAGAGGATATAAGGGTAGATTATTGAATCAATTTTTAAAAGCAATTGCTAGTATTAAAAATTTTACATTATACTGAATTTTTGTATATTGTATGCAAATTATGTATATTTATACAAGGTTGAGATTAATTTTGTTACTATACATACATACAAGTTTGTTCAATGTATTACTCCTATACAGTTCATCTAACAATATAACACAAATTGCTAGTCCTTGAAAGTTATTATTACCAACTAATTAGGATATAAAAAATGCAAGTTAGTAGTTAGCCATTACAATCAAACTTATAGTCATATTAAATATGTTTCCAAGGTCAAACAGAGATAAATTTTAGGTGGACAGGTCTTCCTCAAAAACTTGAGAGATCTGCAGAATACTGCATTTAAGATATTTTAATAAGAGGGGCAGGTAAACTCTGTCCCTGACCACATCCACAGCTCCTGCTGAGGGAAACCCCGCCACGATCTCGAACTGAGCGAACCAACTACAGGGGTCTCTGAAGGGCAGATTCAGACCCTGCCCAGAGGTCAGGAGGGGGCAAGAGGCCTCAGTGCATATATCCCAACCTGGGAGGGAGAGTTGAGCTCCCACTGCTTCTGGTTCCACTTCCGGGACCCAGTGATGGCTGCAGAATCCCAGAGCTCTCTAGAGCAGGGGCAGGTAAACTCTGTCCCTGACCACATCCACAGCTCCTGCTGAGGGAATTTGCACGGCTCCCACCACGACCTCTAACTGAGAGAATCAACAACTGCAGGGGTCTCTGAAAGACAGAATCAGACCCTGACCAGAAAGGTGACAGGAGGCATACAAACCTGAGTGCCACAACTGACCAGGACACATCTAATCGTGAACCACTGAAGCCATGGGCAAACGTCAGTGCAAAAAATTACATAATACTACAAAGGACAACATGGTAACTCCAGAAGAGAGTGGCGATCCTACAAATACAAGATCTGAACTGAGCAATGAAGAGGAAACAGAGGAAGCAACACCAAAAATTCCTTTTGGATGTTCATCGAAGCTCTCAAAGAAGATATGAAAAAAAGCCTTAAAGAAACAGAAGAAAATACAAACAAAAAATTGGAAGAGATGAAAAAATCTATGAAAGAAACATGCCAGGAACTAAAAGCTGATATAAAAGCTGAAATAAAAGCTGAAATAAAAGCTGAAATAGAAGCAATAAAAAAGGCGCAAAATGAGGCAAAAATGGAAATAGAAAACCTGAAGAAAAAAGCGGGAACTACAGATACAAGCATAACGAACAGAGTTCAAGAGATGGAAGATAGAATCTCTGAAGTGGAAGACTCAGTAGCTCAAATAGATATATCAGTCAAAGAAAATAGTAAAACTAAAAAAGCCATAACTCAAAATGTTCAGG
>PVIH01020494.1:7692-32343 GCA_004025045.1 Sigmodon hispidus | reverse complement strand
CCAATAATTTCATAGAATGGAACATTCTCCCAGATTCCACATCTACCCTTTCCACTATTTTCTGTTCAAATTTCCTAGAGTTTCCATCCATTATCCTAAAATTTTCATCCATTTTTTTTAATTTCCCATCTAATTTCCTAAAATTTTCATCAACATGAGCCCTGTACTCCTCTCTAACAAAATTTTCATCCATTTTTTTTAAATTTCTCATCCAATTTTCTAAAATTCTCATCAATGTGAGCTCTAAATTCCTCTGTGATCAAAGTATACCTCTCTTCCGTGAAAACAATGAGTTTCTGGAATGTCTTAATACGTTCATCCATGCCAGACATCTTAGCTTCATACTCTCTATGCTGAGATCCCTTAAAATAAGTAGGTAAGAAATATTTTATCACACAGAAAAGCAAAAGGACTCCTGGGTGGAGATAACCTCCAAATGCGTAATCCTGGAAATAATCCTCTATCACCATTGTGACAAAGTGAGAAAAATTCTGAACATTTATCTGGTAAGACATTGTAGAAAGGAAAAAAATATGTAGAAAAGAAAAGGAAGAAAAAAATATACTCAGATGTAATGAGAACTTACGGCCAGCAGATGTCGCTCTCCTGATCATCAGCAGCAACAATGGTGCGGGAAATGAGGTGGCGATTCGGCTGGGAGGGTCTTTCTCAGATCTTTCAACAAATCCTACCAGGCGTGCTCCACTAGAACGGGTCAATCTGTCTCTCAGGAGGTCTGCCGTGGGTAGATTCATTCCTGGTTGCGTACAGGAGGCTTGTGCGCAGCTGGTAACCATGTTCAGACCGGTTCCGTGGGTGAGTGAGGAACCCAGCGGGTTTGTAGAATTAGCTCCATGTTGGGCGCCAATTATCGCGGTAAAAACCCGCCCTGAGATATGTTTTAAACAGGGTTTATTTGGTGAAAATAGCTTACAAAACAGAGCCGGTTTTAGGAGAAGATGACAGGATGAGGTTGCAGCGCGCTGGAGCCTTTCTAAGGAAGATTCTTCATCCCCACGCCGTACGTCCGAACTCCTGGGCAGCTGGAGCGAACTGCGCACTCAGTCGGGGAACTCTCATGAGAGAATGACGACTTCCTGTCCTGGTCCCCTCCCTCGAAGGTCTACTTCCGGAATCCTTTTCAGTTAACCACGCCCCACTTGTCTCCAGTCCTATGACGCGATCATTCACATATATAGTTCCTGATTTCCCGCTACATATCCCTTGCCAGGTCTCCAGCCAATAGTGAAGGTGATGCCCAGACAGGACTTCCCCTTTAGTCAAATGAATAATCACCCTACATGTCATCACAGAACTTACCTCCAACAATGAATAGAGATGGAGGCAGAGATACATGGCTGAGTACTGGGCTGAGCTCCTGCTCCAGCTGAGAGCAAGAGAGGACAGTCTGTATGAGCAAAAAGATAGGTATTACAAAGAAAGTTTTCACAGTGATGGCTGTCTGGAGCTCTGGAAAGTTCACTGATAAAGAACAGCTACTGGGGAACCATCTGGAAAAGGAGCTAGGCCTCCTACAGTAGGCAACTGTCGACTGACATGGGCAATATGTAGAGCCTCAAGGGGAGGGATCAGATTGTGTTTCTGTGTGGGGACAGCCACCTTGAAGCCAATTCACTTCAGAAGAACACCTAAACCAGTCTTGATATTAGGATGAGGAAATCAGACTTGCCTGAAGTGGATGCACCATGCTGAGATGACCCACATTGGGACTTCTTGCCCTTTTTGAGGAGGAGATGGGGTATTGGTGGAGGAAGACTGAAGATTGACTGGGAGGAATTGAGAGGAGGGAAAGGAGGGGGAACAAGGAGATACATGGATAAAAAAGACTTTATTTTATAAAAAATAGAAAAGAAATCTATAGCAATCAATAAATAAAAAAATCTTTTTAT
Source organism: Sigmodon hispidus (assembly GCA_004025045.1). NCBI lineage: Eukaryota > Metazoa > Chordata > Mammalia > Rodentia > Cricetidae > Sigmodon > Sigmodon hispidus. The sequence continues at coordinate 30,433 of PVIH01020494.1, read as the reverse complement.
TAAAAAAGAATGCTTATTATGTCTCTGTAGTAGAACAAAATAGACTCAGAGCCAAATATGGGGGGAAGGCTGAAATATCAGAGAGAGGAAGCACCACAATCAATTCTCACCCAACTGTCTTGCAACTTTGTCAGCCTCACTCCTGGTCTCTTCTGTCAGTCACTTCTGCCAGTCAGCTTCACACAGTCACTTCTGTTCTATCTGGGTTTCTACAAGCCCTTATATACCCTATCCCATCCAGGTTAGGATTAAAGGCATGTAGCCTTAAACTCACGGAAACAGAAGAAGTTCTGTCTCTGGAGTTGTGGGATAAAGAGTGTTGGTCACCACTCCCAGCTTTCCCTATGCTGGGATTAAAGGTGTGAGTGATTGACTCTCAGCTGTTTATCCTTGTATTCAAGGATTTCCTGAGCCATCTGCCTACGATTTGACTGTGTGTTTCCTCCCCTAATAGTCAGGTTTTATCCACTATGTAATCTATATCAACATGTCTCAGAGGCTGAAGAGACAGTAGCAAAAAAAAAAAAGAAAGAAGCTAGAGAGAGGTTACAAATTTTATTTATTTATTTTTTTATTTTATTTTATTTTAAAAAAATGACCCAGGAGCTTGTGTTCATAAAGCTAGTCAGGTAATGAGGGAAAAAATACTAAAATGTGGCTTATTTGCAGAAAGTCTAACCAAAGAGAATGTATACCAATAAACATTCAATCAGCTCAGTTATTCCACCTGAAAATTGTGGTCATAACTCCACTGGCTTTAGCTCCTCCATTGGAGACTGGTGATGAGCTGGAGATACCTGGGTACTTAGAATTAGTCTCAGGTAAAAACTTGTGTCTTACCTCTCAACCCCAAGGGGGGAAAAACTCCACTAACATTGATGATGGTTGCAAGAGACACTATCAAAACTCATGGTGACTTCAATTTCAAGGATCCAAGCTGATGCTTGCAAAGGCAAGTATTGAAAAAATATGCACTTTTTGATGGCTTGGAACTCCTGATTCTTGGAACAAAAAGTCATATGTAACTTTCTTGGACAGAAACCATCATGAGCCCTAGTATGTGCCTCCCAGGCATGCGCTATACTATCTCATGTTTCTCATGTAATAACAGGTAGTTATAAAGCAGAAAGTCTCTCTTTACGTTTATTCTAATATTTCTCCATTATCTTTCTGTACATCTCTGCTGTGGGATAATCTTTCTGTATGCTATGAATATGCATTGTTAGCACTGGCTAACAAAGAAGCTTCTATTGCCTATGGCAAGGCAGAGCAGAGTGAGGTAGGTAATCCAAGCAGAGAAACAAGGGAAGAAAGACAGAGTCAAGGGAGATAGAATTCAGCTACCCAAGAAACAAGATGTAAAAGTTTGGGTAAACCACCAGCCAGGTCGCAATACACAGATTAATAGAAACAGGTTAATTTAACATACAAGAGCTAGATAGTAATAACATGAGACATAGACCAAATTATTTGTAATTAATGTAAGCCTCTGTGTGTTTCTTTGGGACCGAGCAGCTGTGGGACACAGTAAAACTTCCATCTACACATCTTTGCATAATAAGAATTGATGAACCACATACATCAGGCCTGTTTATCTGTATGTAGCTCCTCCATTTGTTTAGATCCTGATCCAGATAGCACAGTCGTGTTGGCCTTCAACATTCCTCAGTAGTTATTTCCTTCATTCTCTCATGAATGCACACTACTTTAAACAAGATTGTAAGACAAAAAGAAAAATTTGGAAGACTCTGCGGAGAAGTTTTTCATTGTACAAGGTTGGTTGTCTCTCTTGTCTTGAATTATGCAATATCAGAATATCACAACAAGAAACACATGATGGTGAAGAACCAATCACGTCGTGATACATCAACAGAGAAAGGCAAGAAGAAACCTGTCTGTCAACATCATCCTCAGTGGCTTATTGCCAATAACTGAACTTCATCCCACTAGGCTCAACCTTCTAAAGATTTTACAATCTCCCAATTGCATCATTGGCTGACAACTGAGACTTTAACTCACAGTACTCTGAAAGACATTTAAAATTTAAAACACAGTCCCCAGGCATGGTGGATGACAACTGGAATACAAGAACTGGTGAGCCTGAGGCAAGAGGATTGTCAGGAGTTTGACACCAGACTTGCTACATAGTTAGCTATATGTTCTCCTAAGTCACAGAATAAAGTCTTATCTCAAATGCTTGTGGATAAAAATTCAAACCATAACAGATATTGAACTCTATTATTATTTCATTTCCATCTGGAGAAGCTGAATTACAGAAGCAAACGATAACATGTTTTTAATTTTTATTTAATAGACTTGTGTCATTAAGTAGGTTTCTGTTGCTCTGTTACAGACAATGACTAAAAGTAACCTGTGGATTTAATGACTTATTTGACTTATATGTTACAGTCTGTCATCAGGGGAAGTCAAGGCAGGAGCTGGAGTCAGGAACTGAGGCAGAAACCCTGGTGGAGTGCTTCGTACTGGCTTGGTTTGACCCTTGTGGGTTTCTCGATTTACTTTCTTCTACCACTCAGCACCCACCCTCACAAGTAGCCTGGGCCTTTTTATGTCAACCATTAATCAAGAAAATTCCAAAATTCCAAGGCAGATTTAGATTTGCCTACAGACAAACCTCATAGAGTCATTGTCTCAACTGAGGTTGTTCTTCACAGACAAGCCTAGTTAGCATTAAGCTGGTCAAAAATTAGACACCCTGTTTCTCTCTCTCTCTCTCTCTCTCTCTCTCTCTCTCTCTCTCTCTCTCTCTCTGTGAAATTTCAGAACTTAGTGCTCTTCCTCCACCTCGTGGGTCATGGAGATGAAATTCAAGTCATCAGAGTTGGTGACAGGTGTCTTTACCCACGAAGCCCTCTCACTGGGTTTACTATGTACCATTTCTTTAAGGTAGAATATGTTAGAGTAAGGATCCAAGATCATACTATAATTCATTTTTTAATGCCCCCTCTTTTAGTCATCTAAAAGATAAACTAGCACAAAAAATAAAATCTAGGTTTCATTATTAAGCATAAATTGTACAACTTCTATATATAGATTAATTCTCCCTTCACATTTATCAGCTCATCTGCAACTGAGTATATGGTGACGATATTACAATTTTTAAAATCTAATAAAAGTTTTAATCTGGTTGAAGCTGATTAACAAACATGTCTACTGGTGCCTGCTGTAGAGAAGTAATTTTGCAATGGGTTTGTTCTCTTCATCCCAGCTGATATTCAAACTTCATACCTCTTATGGCCCTTTATTAAATATTTAAAAATTAAGTGTATGCATAAGTAAAATTGTAGTCTGGCACTTTAAAATTTTAATACATATGTTACTGTGCTGGTTTAAATATAAATGGCCCCTAACCCCTATGGAGTGGCACTATTAGGAAGTGTGGTCTTGTTGGAGTATTGTGGTTTTGTTGGGGAAGGTGTGTCACTAGGGGACAGGCCTTGCAGTCTCAAATGCTCAAACCGGTTTCTTACTGCTACCTTCAGATCCAAATGTAGAACTCTCAGCTGATTTCCCAGCACCATATCTGCCTGCATCAACTACTATGCTTCTTGCCCTGGCAATAATAGACTAGACCTCTAAAACTGTAAGCTGGATCCAATTAAATGTTTTTTTGACAAGAGTTACTATGGGTAAGCCTGAAGGTGGCAGTGCATTTCTTTAATCTCAGTATTTGGGAAGAAGAGGCTGAAGGATCTCTGTGAGTTCAAGGCCAGCCTGGTTTACAAAGTGAGTTCCAGGACAGCTAGAGATACACAGAAAAGCACAGTCTTGAAAAAAAAAAAGTTCTTTAGCCTTTTCTTGTAGGCAGATTGGTGACTAACCCTAATTATCATCATAGAATCTACATCCAACAGTTGATGGAAACAGATACAGACACCCACAGCCCAGCACTTGGCCAAACGCCTGGAGTTCAGCTGAAGAAAAAGAGAAACAACTAGAGGAACAGGGGGTGAGGGGGTCAAGAACACAAAAGAGATAACCACAGGGGCAGCTAAACTGAGCTAATGGGAGCTCACTGACTCTGGACTGGCAGCTGGAGACAAACTTGGACCTCTCAATGAGTCCAACAGTTTCTCTAATCAAGCTATTGATGGGCCCTTTGACTATGGGACCAGGAAATACTCTGGTTACATGAACTGACTATTTGGATCCCACTACCTATGGTAAAATGCCTTGCTCACCCTTGATACCAGGAGGAGAAGATAGGTCCTGCCTCAAGTTGATATGTTAACTTGATATGTTCAATGAAGGCCTTACACTTTTTGAAGAGCAGGTGCAGGGTGGAGAAGGAAGAGGTGAAGAAAGTGAGGATGAGGAGAAGAAGGGGATGTAGGAGGAACAGTGGAAGATATGTAAAAGAAACTATATTAATAATTTTAGAAATAAATAATTAAAAGGTTTTGTGGTTGGTCATGTTGTCTCTTTACAGCCGTAGAAACCCAAAATAAGACAGTCCTATTATTTCATATTTTAATGATGATAACTAGTATTCTAAATCTTTTAAAAATCATTCTAAGCAATTATTTTATATTTATCAATCAGTAACCCCTTATCCTCTCTTTTAGCTATGGACAAATCCTGATTTATTTCCTGTTTCCACAAATTTGTCTGGTATACTTTACATGAATACAATGTGACAGCTAATCTTCATGGTCAGCTTGACTGAGTTCGGGATCACTGTCTTACTTAGGGTTGCTTTTGCTGCTGGGGACAACAAAAAAACCACCCTGAGTAAAAATCAAGTTGGGAAGGAAAGTGTTTATTTGGCTTATACTTCTACATTGCTGTTTATTATTAAACAAAGTCAGGAGAGAAACTCAAACAGAGAAGGAACCTGGATGCAGGAGTTGATGTAGAATCCATGGAGGGCTGCTGCTTACTGGCTTGCTCAGTTTGCTTCTTTATAGAACCCAGGACAACCAGCCCAGGGATGACACCATCAACCATTGAGCCTTCTCCCATTGATCATTAGTTGAGGAAATGCTTTACAGCTGGATATCATGGCGGCATTTCCTCAACTGAGACTCCTTCCAAAGCCTCTGATGACTCTAGCTTGTGTCAACCAATCATCTGGGAGATGAACCTATAGTTGTTGTTTATGAGAGCATATTCAAAGAACTTTAACTGAGTAAAGAAGGCCCATGCTAAACACAGATGACATTGTTTTATAGACTTTGGGAACCTAGACAAATAAAAAAGAGAGTATGGAGAAAGTGAGCTGAACAATAGCATTCTTTTTTCTCTGATTCCTGGCTTTGGATGCTATGTTAGCAGCAGCACCATAGGCCTAAATAAATTCCTTTGCCTTTTAAAATGATATTTTAATTTACTCATTGACATTTTATTATGTATCTTGATCACATCCACCAATCCCCACCCAAATCCCCACAGGACAACCCAACATATCTTCCTCCCTATTTGTTGACCTCTTTTATTGCTTTATATTTATTTATATTTTAATCCATTGGGTTCAGTTCCAATAGCCCACATGTACATGAGTGGGATGGGAGTCATCTATCCTCCAAAAAAATGATTCTCCTTCTTCCAGAAGCCATTAACTGTCCATAGCTCCTCAGCTAGGACTGAGACCTAGTCTCTCCCTATCTATGCTCAATTTTTTTATTTTGGACAGAGAACCACAGTTGCTGTTGTTTGTGAGTGCAACTGTTAAGTCAGTCTCGAAGACAGTATTTTACTGCACATCTCTTCAGTCTCCAGTTCTTCCATTCTTCCTGCCTGCTCTTCTGAAATATTTTCCTGATCCTTGAAGAGAAGAGCATCATCCCTTCTCTAAGTTGCTTTTACTACTTATTTGTCACACCAGCAATGAAGTTTACTAGCACGTATAGCCATATACGTATTTATCCTTTTGTGTCTGCTTTATTTCACATAATTGAAATAAAAATTTATCTATGATAGCATGTTTCAACCTAATTCCTTCTAAGTGATGGATAGTATTCCATTGAACCATCAAATTCTGGTGATTAGTATCTGAGTTTATTCCACATTTTAAGATTAATTTCAAAGAATGTTCTAATTCCTGTCCCTGCTTTCAACTTATGTGTGTGTAGAATGAGGGGTGTAGATTGTAGGTTAGATGATAACCTACCTAAATAAATTAAATAAAATTTATTTCACAAAATTTTTATAAATATTAAAAATGCTGTATATAAAGCACATAAGAGTATCTATCATATATGTTCAATAGAAAGTAGTTGAAATCAAAAAATTTATTTACTTTTAGTTCATTGCTATGAACCAAACATAGATTAATGATCTTGCAATAGCCAGGATCTTTTGGCCAAGCAGGAGAATCATTGATTATTCACAAAAAAAATAGCCAGTGTATATATAAAGCCACAGTGTCTCAAATCAGCTCCTTCTATGCACTAATTTTAGAAGCAGTCCAATTGGCTCTAACTCCTCACCTTAAAACTTGGTGGTATGGTCAAAGCTGCTGGGATTCCTGAGACCATATGATAGCAATTTGTGGCTTCTTGCCTAAGTAAATAGACTCTCTCAGTGTTATAAAAGAAATAACATGTACTATCAAAATTATTTTAATAGCAACCTAGGGGAAGAAAGATTTCAGTTAAAGCGGCAAGAAGCAGATAAGCAGAGAGAATGCAGATATACTCTTAGATTTCTCAGGGATTCCTTTTCCCTGATACAAAACCTTATTGGGGATCTCCCATGCTTATTTATAACTTCTTGGACTATGTCTATCACAAGCCCTCCTAGGAGAAGCTGACATCAACTTCCCCCATTACGTACTTACAAAGAGCTCTATCAACCATAGTCCCTCTACATAGGTGAGTCATTAATAAGTAGAAAGTCTTTCTTGAATGAATCCCAAAGTTATCCTTTATCCCTCTGTATAGCTCTCTAGGGTAATGAGGTTTGGTGAACACTGTATATCAAACCCATCTATCTGTATGCAGCTCCTCCATGTGTTTTAAGCCTGATCCAGAAGGCACAGCTGTGCTGGGCTTCATGGCTTTCCAGCAGTTATTGCCATCATTCTTACATAAATGCACACCACTCAAAAAATAAGTAACAATATTGTTGAAATGTCAGAATGAGGGAAGCCATTTTTTTTACTAGGTTGTTCGTGCCTTTAGACATCTGTAAAACTCTGTGACTCCCTTGCCCAGGACACTCAGCTGCTGTTTCTATGTGTCTGTCACATAGTCTTCAGTCAATAGCTTACATATTTCTTCTCTTATCTCTTCCTACCTTCCTTGTGACTCAATATCCTCATGATCATCCCTAATGCAAGCAAGCTTTGCTTTCTTATTTGTTTAGAATATATATATTTATTTAGAATATATATATTTATTTAGAATATATATATTCTACCTATCATATCTCCCTCTGTCTCTGAATGTCTTTCTTTCTGTCTTCCTCTCTATGTATCTCTCTTTCTATCTCTCCCTCTCCCTCCCCCCCTTTCTCTCTGGAGCCTCTTGCAGTCAGACCAGAGTTTATTCCTAGTGCATGAACTGGCTTATTGAAGCCCATTCCCTACAGAGAATCACCTTGCTCAGCTTGACACTGGGGGAGGAAGGGCTAAATCCTACCTCAACTGGATATGCCAGACCAAACTGACTCACAACTGTTGGAGCTCTTGCCTTTCCTGCGGAATGGATGGAGGATAGGATGGAGGGATTTAGAGGGAAGACTGGGAGGAAGGGAGAAAAGGAAGCAGTAGTATGGAAAAATCTTTTTAAATAAAAATAATGATAAAAACAAGCAAATAAAAGATGTCTGGTGAAAGGTGAAATGCACACATCTCACCTTTTCCCGTAATACCAAATAGAATACACATGTAATTTCTATGGCTTTTAAGTATTGTTTTTAATATTCTGTGATTAATACATTATCATATTCCTTCTCAAAGACCAAGGGAAAATACAAAGTATTAAAATGAGCCTCTAGGCTTTGTCATGGAGGCAAAACTGACAAAGATAAAAAAAAGTGGCAAAATAATTTATAAAAGGCTTAGGCAGTCCTTTCACTTGGAAGGCACATCCTGAAACTTGCACCATCTGTCTGAGGTTAAAATTTCAAGGATATCAGAGGTATGATGTGTTCCATGGTCAGCATAGAAGAACTATGTTCTCATAATTTAGCCTTTCTTCAGCAATAAACTTCTAATTGACTTAATAAGGTTATTTGTATTGCCAAAGCAAAAATTAAGCAGAATTTATGGAGATTTCTCGTATCCTCTTTGTTCTCACATATGTATCACCTCCCCTATTATCAACACCACATCTGAGTAGTGAGACAGTGACACCTCAAGAAACTACATTGACAGTCTTTCTCTCAACATGGTATTTTAAGGGCTTTATTTTATACACAGAGCAAAGAAAATGTAGAAGCTAAATAATAACTCTCCATAAAACACCATAATCCATCATCTAAACCCCAGGTCATCTACAGTCCGAGCATCTTCAACTCAAATCCTAGAAAAAGAAAATTTAAATTTAAATACAAACTTGTCATGAAGATTCCAGCTCTTCTTCTAACCAAAAGAAATGGGGAAACGTCTTCTCCAAGAAAAAAAATCAGTATTTACCCTCCTCCCCTTGATTCTCAGCCTTCTTTTCCTCCTCCTCCTCATCTTCATATAGTAAATCTCACCATTATATGCAATTATATGCAATATTTCCAAATCTGATCTTTGTTGAAATTTGGGGTGAGTGAACACCACTTTTTTCCAAACACCTCTCCATCCTCTGTGCAATCCCAGTAGATCATTTGTCTGAACCAGAAGGGAAAGGCACATTGAGCATAGTCTGTAAGAGAAAGAGTCATTGGAAAGAAAAGCGCTTTCTCCTTTTCAGCACACATACATCTTGCGTGCACACACACATGCGTGCACACACACATACACACACACTGCACAAGCTGCACCTCCTTAGTCCACCAATAGCTTATGAAAATTACAATAGTGCTACCCTGCTATCTACTTCTCCTTTCATGTTCTACTAGTAGTTTTCTCATAAAGATGATAGAGTCAGAACTCCTCTAATACATTTTTGATTATATATGATTTTGATGCTATCAGAAGTTATCCATCTTAGGGGCTGAGAAGACATCTTAGTATGTAAAGCTCTCAATATGCAAGCAAAAGGATCTCCCAAACAAAAAGCCAGGCATAGTATTATATATCTCTCATTTGAACAGGGTGGAGGTAGAGACAGGCAGATGCCCTGGGCTTTCTGACCAGACAGTTTCACCAATTTGGCAAGCTCCGGGTTTAATTAGAGACTGTGTCTCAATAATTATTATTATTTATAATAATAATGTAGAGAGTAATAGAAATAGATACATGACATTGGCCTCTGTTCTCCACACACTCACAGGTACACACCCACACATATACATATAGCATATGAATTCACATACAACAAAAAAGAAGCTGTGTATCTTTTATTTTCACTTCAGAATTTGCTCTCAACTCTGAGTTCCTACCTGTCACACCAAATGGTCCCCAAAATAAGAGATACCCTACCACCTGTGGAATTTAGAGTCAAGAATCTTACCTGAGAGAGAACAGTACTTCCAGTAACCTTGAAAGGTCTTGTTCAAAGAACACCACTTGTGTTTTGCATTGAATTTAACACAGTCATAGAATAATTCGTTTCTATACCAAAATGGAAAGATGCATTCACCATCTAAAAGAAAACAAAGATCACTTATCTGAGGCTGGGTGGTGATGGTGCATGCTTTTAATCCCAGCACTTGGAAGGTAGAGACAGGTGGCTCTCTCTGAGTTAAAGGCCAGCTTGATCTACAAAGTCAGTTGCAAAGAGAAACCCTGTCTCAAAAAAATCCTGTATCTGTCCTTGAGTTTGTTAGTACTGTCTTTTTAATTCATTCCAGCCATTAATGAGACATCTATATCAATATTACACACACACACACACACACACACACACACACACACACACACACACACACAAGGCTCAGGAATCTTCTCAAATAGGGGTGAGAAGAATGTAAGGTCAGAAGGATAAGAAGGAGAGCTATGGCATACTGTCTTCTAGACATAGCATGGACATTGCTCTCATAAACTTACTACAGCTGTGGTGACCTACCTAAGATCAAACCAACAAAATGAATCAATATTCCAGTCTGCATCACTAATTAGACTCAGTGAGTTACCACAAGAGAGAAAAATGGAGAGAACACAAAAGGTAAAAGGGGTATTAGGGACATTTGGAGAATGAGACAGAATGTTAGAGAAGACTATGACCAAAATACATTGTTTACATATGTGAAATCAATGGAGAATAAATATAAACTATTCTATATAATACATTTCAATTAAAATAGGATTACATCACATTCCCTCTTCCTTTAAATGTACCAGATTTATATATATGTTTTTTAAAAAAAAACTATTCTATTTTTTTATATTTAAGTGACCTTTTCAGGGCTGAAATGATGACTCAGTGGTTAAGAACACATACCCAAGAGAATCCATATTCAGTTCCCACAATTCTAGTATTTTGACTCACAATTCCTATGACTCAGGCTCCAGGGGAAATTCTACACCTCTGGCTTCTACAGGCAACTGCACTCACATGAATACAACCAAATATAGACACATACACATACATAAACACAAACTAAAAATCTTTTTTTTAAAAACTTAGTTTTTCCTAAGAATCCCTGACCTCAGAGAACAAAGTCACTAGTGCCATTGTGAAAAAAAAATGGGCAATTCTTAGATTCTACAAGCTTTAAAAAATTACTTTATTTTTTATTGTGGAAAACGTTTACACAGCAGGACAGTTGCATATTTGAATTCACAGACTCTGCCTAAGTAGATGTCATGTTTTTATATTGAAACAGCTATACTATGGTAAGACAGTTAATTAAAAAATATCTTAGTACTGTTTTGCTCACAATATCACAAATTGTTGCTGATTTTTCTATATAAATTTTAAAATTTGGGATTCCTTATCAGAAAGGCAGGGATTTTATTTAAAGTACAAACTTTTAGTGCTGGTAAGAATTCATGGTAGCCTGTGAGTTTGAGTAAAATAAAAAGTAAAAAGCACTTCTGTAATTTTTCCCTTTGAATTTTTTTTAAACCAGAAAATAGGACTACTTGTTTTCATGACTTTATTTTTATGAGCATATTTCTGTCCAAATTCACAAGCCTTTCTAAAATAGTACATAGTCAGAACTATGCCTCAGCTTATCTATCATTTTAAAATATAAAAACTTTTAGCCTGTAAAAGAATTCGTGGTAGCATATTTTATGTTCTATCTCTGTTTACAATGGTCATATGCAATGTTTTATGAAAAGAAAAAAATTACTAGAAGCAAAATCACTGATGTTCCCATTTTTATAAAATCAGAGGAGAACACAAGGCACTGAAGAGATGAATCCATGGCTAAAAGCACTGAATGCTTTTCTAAAGTATCTGGGTTAGGCTATCAGCACCCATATGGCTACTCACAAATCATTTATAACTTCAATTCCAAGGGATTTGATGCCCTCCTCTGGCCTTCCCATGTACTAGGCATGCTTATAGCAAACAGATAGATAGGCAAAATACCCATGCACATAAAATAAAAATAAAGATAAAATTTTAAGAGAAATAACATATTAATAGTGAAATTTTTCTCACCAACTTACCTTCTATCTCTGGCTTTTTAAGGATAGAATCTGAGAAAAAGAAATTTAAGTAAAGTTTAGCCTTTAAAAAAGACTCTTCTAACAAATTACATTAGTAGCTGTGTTAGCCTGAGGAAAAAACAACATTGACATGAGGTTATATCAAGGATATCACACCTGGTCTGTTTTTCAGACCTAGTTTTATCCACTTGAATTGCTTTACTTTATTGAAATCCTACATAATTTTTATTGCTATGAATTAAACCCAGAGCCTTGTGCACACTGGGCAAATAATGAGCCACACCCTCAGCCCCTCACTTCGGGATTCTAGGCAGGCTCTCTCCTAATCCTATATATTTCTTAATAACTTAATTCTAATGTACATTTCATCATTGCTGTAAAAGAGAGTATTTCTCCTCTTATCAATGTTTGATTGACTCTTAACATTAACTATCCAGAATTTTTATTTACAATATATTTATTTTATGTCAGACGCAAAGCCTGATTCTAATAACTTTTACTGTCTTTAAAAGCAGTCTATTATTTCAGGTTTATAAGCTATTTCTCCTTCATAATATCAAATATATTAGAAGTCCTCTCTCCTGTCAAGGTAACTAGTATTGTTGACAACAGACAGTCCTGTGTTTTCTGGGTTTAGCTGAAATAGCACTCCAATTAAGAATGTCATTCACAGAAGTTAATTCAGAAAATCACAACTGTTTAGAGTGCAGAGTATAAGTACCTATGAAGTGTTCAACCACAAATGGAACATATATATCATATACCCTAACCCTGAGGCTCAGGGAATATCATGGAAGAGAAGTAGAAAGACCGTAACCACCAAAAAATATGTAAGACCAGACCAAGATCTCTGTAGGTACCAGCAGATACACACACATGCACAATAGAAAGTAAAATAACTGTTCTTTAAAATGGTAAATTAAATCAGTCGGTAAGGGAATTTTAAAGAAAAACATACTCTGTGGTATGTTCAGCTGTTATCAAAAATGACCACATTAAAAGACACAGAAAAGTTCTGCTTCATTATTTTAAGTATTCATTATTTCTTTGAGAAAAGAAAGTAACAGCTTGACATGTTCATAATGACACATTTTGTCACTTAAAAGCATTGATAAAAAAACCACTATTTTTTAATTTTTATTTTTTAATAATTTCATGCATCTTATTTTGATTATATTTAATCTCTTTAAAATCTCCTTCTAGATCCACACCCCATCCCATACCTACCCCAAATCTTTATCCTATGTGCTAATGGGTGTGTTACCATCCATTGAAGTGTGGTTGATCTACCTATGTCCACAGTCTTAAAAAGAACTAATTCTTCTGCCAGAAGCTACCAATGAGCAATAACTTCAGTGAAGAGTTGGACTTCCTATTGATTATTCCTAATAACTTATCATGATACTCATAGATTAGTGCAGAACTTAATCCTCATCAGAAAAGCTTGTTTTTATAGTAAATAGCACTTAAGAGACACCCACAATTGGTCAACAAGAAGAGAACAAGACACTGTGGAATGTTCAACCTCAAATGGGACATCTATACTACACTCCACCTCCCCCAGGATCAGGGATCATTGTGAATAAGGGAGTCTAAATACTATCAGATCCAAATGAGTATAGGGAAAATGTTTACACAGTAGAACAGTTGCATATTTGAATTCACACCCACTAGGACAGCATGCACAGGACCCATAAAAGTTCAAGCTATAAAAAATTCTTAACTATTTTTAAAGAAACTGACTTTTTTGTATATATACATATATATGTATATATACATAAATTAGTATTTCTTCATCTTTTAAAAATGTGAAAGATCCAGTGACTTTTTTTTTTACAAATTCCAGTATCATTTCTAAACAAACTTACCCATGGTTGGTGGATAATAATCTGAAAAACACAATTGGCAACAAATAATTATTTCACTCAATTTGACACTTAAAAATAACTCACCAAATTCAATTGTTTTAAAAAATGTAGCTTGAAGATTATTGTTTACATAGGACAACATAGTGCCCTTGTGATTTGAACTCTATTCCAGTGATCTCAGAAGTCTGTACAGAGCTGAGCTTTGGATGCAGTACCCAGAGTCTCATAAAAGAATGGAGCTTTGGTGTCAGATATGTTTATGTCCATAGTTGTGCTGCCACAGAGGGCCATGATGGTGTCAGTAGTCTGTGCTGTGGCTGAGGGGTGTTATTGCCCATAGTCCCTGTTTCTGATGGAAGCCATGTTGATGTCTATGACTTATACTGCCATCTGAGGCTATGTTGATATCCATGGCCATGCTACTGTTGAGGGCCATGTTGGTGTCATTGATCCTGCTTGGGCCAGGGGCCATGTTAATATTTGTGAGCCATGTTACCACCAAATACTATGTAGATATTTGTGGCCATGCTCCTACCTGATGCTATATTAATGTTCATGAGCTGTGTTTCTACTGGAGACTATGCTGATGTCCATGTACTGTGCTGCCACATGAAACCATGTTAATATCTATGATCCTTGATGTCATTGGGGATCATGTTTGTGGCCATGATCCTGAAGTAGTCTAGGGCCATGTTTGTGGCCTGTGTTACCACCAAAGGCCATGAAGATGTCCATGAATTGTTCTATCCTCTGAATCTATATTGATGACCATGGCCTCAGCTGTATCGAGAAACCATGTAGAAGTCCATGATTCATGCTGTCACTGATTATAAAGGGCAAGGAAGTTTTTTTGCTATGGTATCGATGACTGAAGACTCACAGTTGAAAATGAGAGACAAAAAGTGTGACAATCCTTCTCTCCCACCCACACCCACCCACAAAAAGAAACAATCTAGACAGTTCAGTTTAAAATTATGATAGAGATATTGAAGTATAGCTCTTCACAGCTGATGGCTTCTGATGTGGTTGGATGAAGAAGAACTCGGTTTTCTTTAATGGGGTGGCTTCTGGGGGTTTGGCCATGCTCCAGTGAATATGTTGGCAACACAAATGGGACTTCATTTCTTCTTCTTCTTCTTCTTCTTCTTCTTCTTCTTCTTCTTCTTCTTCTTCTTCTTCTTCTTCCTCTTCTTCTTTTTCTTCTCCTTTGATTTTGAGGGAGGTCACAATGATTAGGGGTAGACCTGGGAGGACTGGGAAGTTAATGCAATGAGGGTGAATTAGGTGAAATTTCCAAATAATAAATAAACATATGTTTTTAAAATGATGCTTTGATCTCCCAGGTCATTGTGTGCATTTTCTTCCCATTGCTAAAGTTCCAATTTTTGCTCAGAATCTGAACTCTATACAGCTGAGGCCCCAGAGGACTTTCTGGGCCTGTGGTTAAAGCCACAGCCACCAATTATTAGACAGACTTTACTGAATCTGAAGTTGGTATTCTGATTCCAGCAGATTTATAAGATCCAAGGCGTGACCGAGGTTTTGACTCCACCTAGTCACCTTGGTAATGGGTGTCCAGTCTCACCCTTGGACCTCTTGGCACATAGCCCAAGTGTGATGACTTCAGTAACTCATTTGATAATCAACACTGTATTTTACTGGCTCCCTAGCTGAAATATACATAGATATTCCTCTATTGAAAAATCACAGAAAACAACATCCCCATAGACTTGAGAGAAGAGGAAGTGAAAATGAACCTGCTCCAACAAGCATGTAAAAAGCAACACAAAAAATATGACAGAACCTCTACTTGTGACCTATTACCTACTAACCAACTCTATTATGGAGCAACACAAAGTTACAGAAATTGAAGAAATACTTTTCAAGAAGAGTAATTTTAGTGGTATTCCTCATGACTAACATCCAAATATAAGCAATAAGAGAGTTGAAACAAGAAAACATGGGAGACTCAGTGTTCAACTCTAAATGGGACAGTCATACCAAGCTCCTCCTACTGGGCCTTGGGGAATGCTGCAGAAGAAGAAGAAGAAGAAGAAGAAGAAGAAGAAGAAGAAGAAGAAGAAGAAGAAGAAGAAGAAGAAGAAGAAGAAGGAGAAGAAGGAGAAGAAGAAGAAGGAGAGGGAGAGAGAGAAGGAGAAGAAGGAGAGGGAGAGAGAGAAGGAGAAGAAGAAGAAGAAGAAGAAGAAGAAGAAGAAGAAGAAGAAGAAGAAGAAGAAGAAGAAGAAGAAGAAGAAGAAGAAAAGGTGTAAGAGCCAAAGTGTGGGGAGAAGTGTTGTGAAGTTCTGTCCTTTGGACATAGTGTCTGTTATATTTATGAACTCAGAGCATCTGTGATTATCTTGCAGAAGATCAATAGAGCCACAGTTCCAGCATAAATAGGGGAGATAATTTCTTCAAGCCCATGCCTTACTGGGGAGATACTGACATTTGAACACTTCTAGGGGACAGCATCATTCTTTTTGAGGGTATGGGTACTGTTAGGAATTCCATGCTTCAGTGAATGACCCACATTCATGCACACATGGGTGCCATTAACTAAACTGAATGAGTTATTTTTAAGGGTTGAGTATGGGACATGTTGAGTGTGACTGAAGAAAAAATAAGGATATATAATCATATTTTATATTATGTATGTGTGTATAAAGTTCTTAATTTTTTAAAACATTTTTAAACAAAAATAGAAGAAATAGAAAGCAAGGGAGGTTACCAATTGCCAGCTTTTGGTTATACATTTTGTTCCTCAAATAATAATAATTTTAGTCCTGGAATAAGATCACTCAAACCAGTCCTCTGTGAAGTGTTTCCAACTCAATTGCTTTTATTTCTCCAAGGCATGATCATAAATGGTTCAGCACATACTGCTCAAAGCCTATGTCTTTAGTCTTCCCACATGCCTGCTCAATCATTGACTGAAGAGATCTGTAATATTTCATTTTTTCACCCGTAAAGCCTATCATGTTATCACTGCCAAAATGCTAAAATTTGATAATTTTCATTATCTGCTTTCTCTGAAAGCAGAATGTCTCTTACATTCTGTAAGAAGATCACATTCTGTCATCTTCAAACTAGATGTGGTGGTAACAGGATCATTACAGCCCACACTGACTATAGTCAGCATCATAAGCTTTCAGTATGTACTTTGGAAGTCAGACAAAAGCCCCATAAGCACTTAGCAGATAAACGTATCTACCACCAAGACAGGTCTGAGGACCTGAGTTAGATCACTAGCACCCTCACAGTGGAAGGGAAGACTCAGTTCTCACACATTGTCATTGTCTGACCACCACATAGGCATTGTGATATGTTACACTCACAAAAAAAAAAGAAGAGTAAAACAAAAATCAGGTGACACTGGAGAGATATCTCAGTGATGAAGAACACTTGCTGATTTTGTAGAGAAAAGACTTACTTGAGTTCATTTCCCACAAGCCACATCTCAACTCACAGCTATCAGTAACTGCCATTCCAGGGTATCTCTTCTACCCTCCATGATCACCAAGCATGCACATGGTGCATGTATATGCACAGAAGCAAAATGCTTATTTTTTAAAAAGCCATTGATGGAGTCTCTTGTAACTCTAGGAAGCAAATGTTCATGAGATGTCTGAAGGAAGATCATGAATAAACAGCAGTTGAATGGCCAAAACCAAACCAGCACTGTATCATTCTAAGTACAAATTAACATGTCCAGGATCATTGGGACTCACTATAGATAGCAGAGATTATAATAACAATATATGGAGTGATAAGACCTTGGTACCTTCAAAAGTCAAACATTGAAAGTAGAGAGGTCTTTGAGGTCTTTGGAGCATCTTATCAGCTTACTCTGTAAAGTGTACATGGCAAAAGAAAGACTGGGACCAGCAAGATAGCTCAGAAGGAAAAGGTGCTTGCTATCAAAGCCTGATGACCTGGGTTTGATCCCTGGAATTCATATGGTGGAGAGAAGAAACAGACTCCTGCAAATTGTCCTTTGATCTACAGATGCATAGCATGACATGCAAGTGTGCATGCACATACACAAATAAATATTTAAATTTTTAAAACAAAAGCAACCAGCAAAGGCAAAAAGTGTCATCAATAATCATAAAATAAGAATTCCAGTTGAATACAAAGTGGTCATATAATAATAATCTCTTCTTCCTGCTTTTTTCTCTTTCATTTTAAAGCACTTATCCACTTTGGCTTTTAATTATATTAAAACATGCTGAGAAAACTTAAATGAGTATGTACTCTCAGCTACTCCATAAAAAGCAGAATGCACAGTTCTGTGTAGTCCTCACAACACTAACATGAACCAGAATGAAGTCCCTCCATAAATAGCCATTTCAGAATCACCCAAGACAATACAACTTTAATAAAAAGAAAATAAAATTATCTTTACAGAAGTAAATATCATTGTTCTCCTTCTATAGGTATTTAAAACATCAAAATGAAAAGAAAACTTGTTCTGTGACATGACTTTTGGTTATCTTTCTTGTTAGTTTAGTCTTGCTAGTTTTGAGCCTTTTTGGCAGATTATGTTTTCAACAATGTTTTAAAAACTGGATGAAGGAGAACTTCCCCTTTTATTTATTACGACACACAAAATTAGGGTGGCCTCTCCCTTACAGGACATCTCAGAATTTGTTACATATGCTATTGATATGTGCTGCTACTTCATTAAAAACTCACCCCCAGCCACACTCATTCCCATGTCTTACCTTCCTCTTGAAGACTGGACAGTCTGTGAAGCAGAAATATCAAAACCAATAGAATACCCACAGGCTTGGCCATGTTCCTCCTGTTAAGCTTACTCTAAAGATCTTGCAGAGCTGGTATCTGGTCACAGCTTCTGTCTCCTCCTTATCCTGTCATCTCTGTCTCCTCCCTCTTCTTCCCACTCTTCCTTCTCAGAACAGTTGGACTCAGTCTGCTACTTTTTCCAATCCTTTTCTGCTTTAAATGTTGATTTGACTTCTCATCTTCTCTCTATTCCTTCATCATCTCTTATTTCTCTCCATCTCATCTATTCCCATCTCTTCTTTCTCATCATCTGCCCAACTAATTCCATCTCTAACTCCAAATCATCTTGTCTTCTACCACCTTCTCCCCTGATCCCTTTGTTGCCTCTGCTCCCATTCACCTCTTTCACTTCCCCGTCCTCTTCATTGTCCTCCTCTGCCTCCCTCTGCTGTTCACTGTTTCCTCATCTCTCCCTCTACACTTTTTCCTCCACCTTCCTTCCCTCTCTCCACACTACAAAAGTAAGTTTCTAAGGCAAAAAAAGAGAAGCCTAAGAAAGACATCCATGGACTCCCACAAAGGGAAAATAGATAAGGTCTCCTAAGTAAATTGGGACCATCTGTGGAATGTAACAAGGAGACGTGGGGAAAAAACATGAGGGAATGGGATGGTTGACCTGGGGAAGTGACAAAGAAGGATAACAATTAAAATACATATCTTGATACAGGAAGCCATTGTGGGGTTAGAATGAACACTGGTGCTAGGAAAATAACCAAGAACTCGCAAAGATGACCCTGGAGAGGGTGTCTAAACTGCCCTTCCCCTATAATCAAACTGATGACTACCCTAATTGTCATTATAGAACCTTCATCCCCAAACAGTTGGAAACAGATGCAGAAATACATAACTAAGCGCTGGGGCAAGCTTCCAGCCAAGCTGAAGAGAAGGAGGAGAGACTATATGAGCAAAGGGGTCAAGATCATGATGAAGAAACCCACAGAGACAGCCTGAGTGGAGATATTGGGAGCTCACTAACTCTAAAATGACAGCTTAGGAAACTACATGGGACTGAACTAAACTCTCTGAATGTTGATGGGATGAGAATTTGTAGGGGCTCTGGCAGTTGGACCAGAATTTATTCCTGGTATATGAACTGGCTTCTTAGAGCCTATTCTCTACAGAATATTACCTCGCTCAACCATGATCCTGGGAGGAACTCAGTCCTGCCTCAACTGGATGTGCTTAATTGACTCACCTTGGGAATCATCACCCTCTGTGAGGATTGAATGGAGATGGGATTGTTGGTTTTGCACATGAGAACACACACACACATACATACACACACACACACACACACACACACACACACACACACACACACACACACACACACACACACTCTACCAGGACCACAGGAGAGTTTATTCAGGAGAGTTGCCAGGGAAGTATAGGAACAGAGAAACAGAAGAGAGGAAGAGAGACAGACTGCAACATGGCATCTACCTTTAAAAGAGAGGGTGAGCACAAGTTTATGTAGCAATGCCTAGGGGCGTGCCCTTTGTACTGGCTCATCCAGCTGGAGCCATGTTGGCTTCACCAAGTGGCCTCTATATACCAGGAATTTTTGTTTCACTCAGCACCTTTTGTTGGGTTCACCACAAGGAGTATCAGGAACTCTTACATGGATGAGGGAAGCTGAGGAAGGACTGAGAAGAGGGAAGGGTGGGTCAACAGTGGTAGGTATGTTTTATTAAAAATTTAAATTAAAAAAAGGAAAAAAAAACAAAACTTCTAGTCTTGCAATTGAGTTAGCAAATTAAAAAAAATCACATTAGTGACACTAAGCATAAACAAAGAACTAATGTTGAGAAAATTCAGGATGTTCCCATGAAAATAATCACCCAGGTCACATGCAGAGTCATGTGTTAAAGATACTTTAACTCAGCTTCACAAGCCAGAGTTGAGGAATACATTATAGAGACCCAGGGGCTAGGCTTGCTTCATAGGACTTTTTAGAGATTTAGTAGATCAGTATATGAGGGTTGGCTAGCTCCCTAAATAGCATTGCTATCATGCCACACAAAGTATTTATTAAAATGTGTTTATCTCCAAAGAAAATAAAAACATTTTTCAGCGAGGCTACTTTACCTATCCATTTGGGAAACTCCACAGATCTTGTGCCAGCTAATAGTCACTGCTTGGAGCACTAAGAACGTCATAACCCAGGCAGTGCCATCACCTGCCAATGCAGAGAAAATCTGTAGACAGAATCCTGACACTGGAAGCATCAATGGGTAGAGTCTGGATTGTCTTTTAGAAAGCATTGTTGTCTTTTGAGCCAGAAGGGTAGATAGCAATCCCATGTGCCTGTAAGAGCATGATGCAGCAAAGAAGCTCAGAATACTCTGCTCTGAATTCCTGGCACCCTGAGTTTACCTGAGATAAAAGATGAAGAATTCTGCCAAAATACAAGAGTCAGAAAGTCAAGGATAGAGTCTGAGAGTCTTCTCTTTTACAGTTTTCTTAGTTAAAAACTTTGATTCTTGGGTTGCTTAGACTTTTGAGATAGCATCTCACAAAGCCCAAGCTGACTTCAGACACTCAATGTAGCTGACACAGACCATTAATTCCTGATCCTTCCGCTTCATAGTGACAAGCTTATAGGCATGTGCCACCAAGTCCAGCTTTATAATTCATTTTTATTGAAAAGTAATTATTGCATTCACTACTAAGATACAATTAAAAGTTGTTACATATTTTAATGCATATATGGTGATAACAAGATAATCAAGAAATCTATCTCTTCCAAAGTGTATTATTTTATATGAACAAAGTGCTGAAAGTTTTTTAATGTGATGCCTTTAAGTTTTAAATTAACAAGGCATATCATTATTTTCTTTTTTTTATTGTGAATAAAGAAGTCACATTTTCTTTTTTTATATTTATTTTCTATTTATCAAAAAAACAGTAAAATGAATTTAAAATGCTAAAAAGTTAACAATAATTATAAAGAGGATAAAAATCATAAGCATGACTTATCAAGGGTGATAATGTAAATAAGATTGATACACATATATTTACTTTCTGTTCAGCTTTCCCTCTGAATTTTTTATCCATCCCTGTATATCCTTATTCAAGGTCCCTTCCCCCTCCCACCACATCAGGTCATTTTACTTCTCCGCAACTCCCCATCCCCTCCCTGGGCAGGCAGCAGACAGTCCTATGGTCCCACTGACCCAATAATGCTTGGATCAGTCTCCACTCCTCTCCAAATCCAGTTTTGTCCACCCTCCCTCATGAGTGAGTCAGGTATTCCTATAGTTGGAGTGAGGTCCAAAGGGTCAGTTCAGGGTGTTTCTGATCCCAAGCTGTTCAGTGGTTGTGGTTTGCAGCTTGGGCATGCTTAGCTTTTTTTTTCTTGTTTGTTTGTTTAGAGACCACTAATGTGTGAGTACATCCCCTGCTTATCTTTCTGAGATTGTGATACCTCGCTCAGGAGGATATTCTCCAAATCCATCCATTTGCCTGCGAATTTGAGGATATCATTTTTTTCTTACTGCTGAGTAGTATTCCATTGTGTAGATGTACCACAGTTTGTTAATCCACTCTTCAGTTGAGGGACATCTAGGTTGTTTCCAGGTTCTTGCTATTACAAATAATGCTGCTATGAACATAGTTGAACTGATACCTTTGGAGTGTGAATGTGCCTCTTTAGGGTATACACCCAAAGTGGTATTGCTGGGTCCTTGGGGAGATTGATTCTCAATTTTCTGAGAAACTGCCATATTGCATCCCAAAGTGGCTAAACAAGCTTACACTCCCACCAACAATGGAGGAGTGTTCCCCTTGTTCCACATCCTCTCCAACATAGGCTGCCATCTGTGCCTTTTATCTTAGCCAATCTAACAGGTGTTAGGTGGTATCTCAAAGTTGTTTTGATTTGCATTTCTCTGATGGCTAAAGATGAAGAGCACTTTTTCAGGTGCCTTTCAGCCATTCGTAGTTCCTCTGCTGAGAATTCCCTTTTTTAGTTCTGAACCCCATTTTTTGATAGGGTTATTCAAGGTTTTGGGCTCTAAATTCTTGAGCTCTTTATACACCTTAGCGATCAGTCCTCTATCACTTGTAGGTGGTGAAGATCTTTTCCCATTCTGTAGGCTGTCGTTTTGTCCTATTGACAGTGTCCTTGGCTTTGCAGAAGCTTCCTAGCTTCATGAGATCCCACTTATTGATTGTTGGTCTTAGTGTCTGTGCCATTGGTGTTATATTTAGGAAGTGGTCGCCTGTGCCAATTTGTAGAAGTGTATTTCCCACTTTCTTTTCTATCAAGTTCAAAGTGGCTGGGTTTAAGTTGAGGTCTTTGATCCACTTGGATTTGAGTTTTGTGCAGGGTGACAGGCTCGAATCTATTTGCATTTTTCTACACACTTCCATCCAGCTATGCCAACAC
>PVIH01020493.1:0-32244 GCA_004025045.1 Sigmodon hispidus | reverse complement strand
AGCAAAAAAAGAAAAAGAAGAAAAAAGAAAAAACAAAAAACAAAAAGAAAAACAGAAAAAACAAGAAAAAATAATAAAAAATAAAAGACAAAAAAGAGAAAAAAACAAAAAACAAAAAGAAAAAAGAGAAAAAACCAAAAAAAGAAAAAAAGAAAGAAAAACAAACAAAAACAAACAAAAAAGAAAAAAACAAAAACAAAAAAAGAAAAAAGCAAGAAAAAAACAAAAAAATACAAAAAAAAAACAAAAAGAAGAAAAAAAAAAAGAAGTCTAAGTAGCAGGTGCCATGAGTTTGAGGGCAGCCTTAGATGCACAATGAATTTTATGCTAACTTGGTCTACATAGTAAGAACCTGTCTCAAAACAAAGAAGGTAAAGCAAAACAGTGCAGCAACAAAAATTTTGAAGGCAGCATTCCTAATTTGGTTGGATCTCTAGAGCAAGTATTTACAGCAACTTAGAAGGGAATTATAAGTGGAGGATATTCCATCAGGAGACCTTAGGGAAGACCGATTTTTTTTCAGCCATGCACAAGTGGCCTGACAGGTAAGTACAACGGTTAGAGCTTATTCTCTGAGTACTTGAAAGGCTGGTCTATGTCATTCACGCTACCAGAAGCCCAAACTTCTGTTCCAAACATGAATAATTCACTGCCCGTGTTTGTTGTTGAGGCTTTGTCTGTGTCATTGTTCCACTAATTTTGGTGAGGTCAGGACTGTTATTGTATTTGAAGGTCAATTAGGATAGACTTTATTCAACTTGACCAAACAAACTCCAGAATCAATGAGAGGCTGAAGTATATAGTTCAGCAAAACTGCAAGTACGTAGCATGAACAAGGTTCTGGTTTTACATACTAGCACTAGAGAGGAGGAGGACAGGAGATAGGAGAGAAATATTTGTTGTTTTAATATAGAAGTACTTAAGATTCTGTTCAAGGAAATGAAATGAAAGAGCTCATGACTAAGTACTAGCAATATGGCTATTTAATGCAAAGTCCCACTGAGAAAATTACTAAAACCAGGTGTGCTGATTCACACCTATAATCCTAAAACTGGTAAGGCTGAATCAGAAGGATGGCCAAAAGTCCAATACCGGCCTGTACTACAGTGTGAGATATTGTCACAAACAAAGTAACAGTAGAAAAGGGGGCCAGGGAGACGTCTGCAGGTAAGGATCCTACCACCAGTTCTGATACCCTGACTTCAAGCCTCAGGATCCACATGATGAGAAGAGAGAGCTGAATCCCCACAGGCAATTTGTTCTCTGACATCCAGACTTGTAGCATGGCATACGTGCTTGCACCCCCATGCGCTCAAACTTAATAAAAAAAAGGGGAGGGGAGAAGAGGAGGAGGTGGTAGTGAAGGAGGAAGAGGAAGAGGAGGTGAAGGAGGAGGAGGAAGGGAAAGGGGAAGTAGATGAAAATGAGGAGAAGAAACAGGAAACAGAAATTCCAGCAGCTGGATAGAACTTAGGATAAATTAGACAGACATACGGTGTATATATAGCAAGCCACTTTTGTCTCTCATTGCTTAACCTCACTTATATCTAACACTTTGGAAGGCTCCTCTGTGCCTCTTTATGAATAATACCCTTCCAGCAGTAATCAATACACAGATAAAATCTCCTTTGCATGTTGGTGATTTCCACTTGATGTTTTTTACCCAAGATAGAGATAGTGTTACTATAATGAGACTTGAAAACTACTAGTAAAGCTTTTTCATTGCCTTTTTTGAGACAGAATCTCAAAACATGTAGCCCTGACTGGCCTAGAACTCTCTATGTAGGCCAGAGTAGCCTGGAACTCACAAAGACCTTCCTGCCTCTACCTGCTGAGTGCTGGAATTAAAGGCATTCACCACCTTGACAACAAGCAACCCAGCTCACTTTATTTTTTTTCATTATTAACACTGAAGACTCTGCTGAGATTCTTAGGACTTCCGTCTAAATCTCTCATCATTAATGCAAATTGTTAAAAGATGCTGCATCGTGTTCTCAGAGTGACTCACGCAGGTGAAAGCCTAGTTGAGTCTAAAAAGATGCCACTGCTAAGAGAGCCCTGACCACCGTCTCCATGCAGGCTACGGACACACCATACTTGTCCTTTGGGGGGATCGTTAGCCCAACTTTAGTGCATGGAACTTCTACACTAAAATTTAACCTTGTTATTTTAATATGCTGGATATGAAGGTCCAGGGCCTTGCACAAGCCCTTTACCACTGATATACATCTTCAGTCCTGTAGGGGGGGCACGACCACAATTTGAAAAAAGTAAGCGATGAAACATGGTTTCTCATATGACTCCTTTGTGTTTTTGTGTAAAATATGCCCTCTAGATATCTAAAAACTATTGAAAACAATGATAAAGCCCAATAAACTTGTGAAGAAGTAGAAGGAGGGAGAGGAGGGGAAGAAGAGCTCCTGCTTTGTCTCCTGTGCTATGTCCAAACAGGTTTGACAAGTTATACTGGAGGCAACGCCAGCAAAACCGAAGGGAATGCACAGCTCTGCCTGGCCACACTGGCTACTGAGCGTTAGCAACTGACCTCAAGTGACAGGGTTTGTTTGCTCTTAGCTTTCTTTTTTGCCTATTGTAATTTTCACTAATGAATTTGGTTTGGAAACTAGTGTTTGAAGTGTAAAGTACAAAACTGCTAACTCACACATTTCTCCCTCGCTTCTCCTCAGATAGTCTGCCCCTGGTTTCCTGTTTCTTAACTCATTGCCAGCCATTATTGCAGGCCCCAAACTGGCAGTAGCTAATATACTCCCATTAAAGAATCAATTTGTGCATCTTTTTTTTTTTTTTATCAATTGCTTCCTGTGTGCAAGACATTAAATACAACACTGTCAAGGGAACCTAAGAGGCACAACTACAGATGCTCTCCATAGTTCTTAGATTAGTTTCCAGGAGTAGTTCTCTGGCTTGGAAATAGTATTACTTGTTTTGAGAATGGAATCTTGAACCTGTATCCAGGCTCCACCACTGATTAGCTATGTGCTCGTGAGCGGTTATATCACCTCTTTGAGCATCAATGCTTTCATCTGGACATAGGAGAATGGTGAATCATACAACTGCTGTACAGAGTAAATGAGCTGATACATTTGAAACACTCATCACAGACCCTCGTGCGTAGTAAACACCTGCATGGAGCTAGTTATTGTTACTGTTGGTCCAAGATCATTTTGAGAGTGAAACACAATAATACATATAAACTACTTAGGTCAGTATACACATGTATACAGTAAGAACTCAATAAGGAAATGGTCCTTTTGTTCCTTTTCTCCTTCAGTTTGGAAGCATTGGTGATTGTCATTTGTACTAATTATACTTTTAAGGGAGTGAACAAGGCAATACTGAGTATTGGAATCTAAATGTTTGTGAAGACAAAGGGCTGTCTGTCGTGCAATAACCCAACTGTGCCGTTATCGGGCTGCCCTCCTTCCTGTTTCTCTAGGCAGCCTTTCCTGATGTCAACTCAACCAGTTAATCTCTCAGTCACTTGACATGTAGCTATATATACCCACGAGAATATGTGCATGCATCCTGTGCTGCAAGCATTTGCAGTGAAACTTATCTGTATCACTGTGTGGTGAAACATGGAGGAAATGAATATTTGGGTCTTCACAAAGCAAAGATTACAAAGTAGCCTTTTGAAGATATTTACCCACAATAAGGAGATGCTTGTCCTGTCTTATCTAATGCCTTATGGTTTTTCCTCATACTTTCACACGTTATTATTTGTTTAATTCAGAGGCAACTCTGGAGGTAGGTATGGCAAGCATTATCATGGTTACCATTTGGGAGAAAAAGCTGGGCCATCAAAAAGTCCAGGGCCTACTTGCCAAAAGTCAATAATAGAAAAAGTGGCTTGAAACCCAACTTTGTCTCTGACTTCAAGTGCTCTCACCACCCATCCAATTAACTTTTAGAGCTAGGTATTTCATGTCCAGGACTTTAAATATTTTATAATCACTGAGCCACACAGTACCTTTGTAAATGCTGCAGCATTCACATGATATTGTTATAGAAACTTTTATATAAAAAAGAAAATGAAGATGTCCACAATTACAAAACTGCATTAGAAAGGGCTGGAGAGATGTCTTCCTGGGTAAAGAAGCTCTCCATTTACATGACAGCCCAAGTTCCATTCGTAAAACCCATAATGGAAGGAGAAAACAGACGACTGAAGGTACACACACACACACACACACACACACACACACACACACACACAGTGATAATAGTAACATTTCAAAGTACAAAACTGCACTGGAGAGATGACTGAACTGCATTACAACTCAGTCTAGTGTGTTAGCTCTTATTCCTATGGAATAATAATAGAATAGAATAACATTCTCATTGTCCTTCTCTCCTTCCTCTGTGAGTCTCTTTCATTAATTCATTCTTTCTTCCTCCATACCTCAGTTCTCCTTCTTTCTCTTTTTCTCTCTCCTGCTTCTCCTCTCCTCACAATTTCTTTCTTTTCCTTTCTAAAACTAGTTTACTTTCAAAGTAATCCTCACCATTTTTGAGCTGGTGAATCCAACGCTTTCTCAGCTCTTCAGTTGGGGAGAAAACATACAGAGGTCCTTCATCATACACAACCTGGAGTGATGAACACACCACATTTCAAGGTTAGGGTTCAGAAATTAGAAGAAAAATGTTAGAACAATGAGTCAATCTTAAGGAACATTGTGTATCTGTTGAATAAAAGAAAGAAAGTGATGTGGGAATGACTTTCTGTATGCTATGAATATCATTCTTTAAATAAAGGAACTGTTTTGACCATGGTGGGCACCATAGGTAGCCAGGGAAATCGGAGCATAGGTAGGAGAAGGAGGGTGGAGTCAGACAGATTCAAGCCAGGCACCAAGAAGAAACATGTAAGGGAACACAGGTGAGCCATGGGCCATGTGGCAGGACAGATTAATAGAAATGTGTTGAATTAAGATGAAAGAGCTATCTGGAAATATGCCTGAGACATAGACCAAGCAGCATGAAATTAATATAAGTGTCTGAGTCATTACTGGGTGAAAAGTGGCTGTAGGTACATCTGAACTGCAGGTCTGTGGGTCTGGAGACCCAGCCGAATGGGGCCAGAAACTCCATGTTACAGATGGCATCCCAACGTGGTATTTGGCTAGCAGTGGTTCAAAGCTCAGGTAAACCAGCTGAAGAAGTCCTGAACCACTCATGTCCAGGGATAAAAGGACTTCAAAGCTCTTAGCTTTGGAATACTCTTAAGTCTTCTTAATAGATGTTTTAATTTATGTGCCTATTTAGTCCACAATGTCTCCTTTAGCATTTGATAGAGGGCTTTTTTTCCTTTAACAAGGAATATTTTATGATCTCAGTATTAAATTTTAGCTTATAAGAAAGAAAATTGAAAAGATACATAAACTTTGGACTTAAACTTTGATTAGTATTTATGGGGTTTTTGGCTTGGAAAAGATGGAATAAATTTTTAATTCATGACTATTACAACCTTTTCCAGTGGCCTTCTCTCATTAATATTTGCCAAAACAACTTTGGAGCTACAAACTTATTTTAAATTGAAGAAGTGTATATCAGGGGCTATCATCAAATCAGTATTTTTTAGCACCTACCATGTTCATTATGTTGGGTATTATACAGATGCATAAAATATAAAGGATTTGGTTCTAAAGTTAATTATGCTGATTTATACATGCAATCCTATCATTCAGGAAGCTGAGCAGGAGGATGGTAAGTTCTAGACTAGCCGGAGGTACAAGGTGAAATAGTGTCTCTGAAACTTTGGATCTAACCCTCATAAAGTTAGTAGGTATCATACAATGAATTCTAAAGTCCAATACACGTTATTTTTGAATTTTGGATTATTTTTATTTACACAACGCCCTTCATCATCTGCTCATGCAGTCAAACAAGCTCATCATGTTCAAAGACAGTGGAATAAAAACTACGTCACAAACACCCTTTCATCATAAGTTTTCTAACAGTCAGCCATGAAAGAAATATTTTTGCATTTTTCTTTTTGCTTATTGGTCTTGCTTGTGCTCATACATCCATGACAGAAAGCCCCCTCCCCTGAGACTTTCCACTTCCTTTTCTGGCTTTGACTGTTGCTGAGGCTGCTACATTCACTGTGTGTGGCCTACTCACTTCTCAGGAGACAAGCAAACCAGTTTAAAGCGCAAATCATACTCTTTTTCTATGGTTTGCGCTGCATCTATCAAAAAGATGTTCTTCACCTGTTTCAGACTAGACCGGAATGTAGGTTTATGTCTAATAAGCCTTCCCCACACTGAACTTTCTAATGCTACCCCTTCCCTCCCCTTTTCTGTCTTTTTGACCTACATGACCGCCATTAAATAGACGTGCTGAGCCAGAAGGAAGTGAAATGACGGTCAACAAGCTGAGTGTCTTTCTCAATTAAGCCCTCATAAACAAGACATATCATAATATGACTGCTGTTGACTTATGATCTTTTTGAGATATAGGTATGGGAAGAAACTGTGCTACATAAGGACAAAACAAAAGCAAATATGCTTGTCAATCTCATATATTGTATGTAAAATTTTAAAATATAAATACACAAATAAATAAAGAAGTCTTTGTTGGATGGCCAACAGGCTTCTGCTTTATATTTACTAAATGAAGGGTTTCCAATAGTAAGTATAGCTCCTTTGTAGCTCAGGAACTTCTTGTAAGAACCTGAGAGCCATTCTCATGAGTGTTAGCATTCAAAGACTAAGACTTCTGTCTCTAAAACTCCAAGGAAGGCCAGAATTCTAACTTTAGTTAGTCCTAGCCAACAAACACAGCTGGCCTAATGTCATTTACACCATCCTACCCTTTGTTTGCTTTTATTTGGCATCAAAAAATCATTAATGCTGCAACACAGCTGAGGTATGTGTTAGCCAGCCCCAGCCTTGCTGTAGGTAAGACCTCTGACACAGGGATCACTATAATACTGTTTGCCTAGATTACCTTTCAGAGACCTCCAAGGTCTCTCACTAACCAGCATCACTAGTTCTGACTGGGTGTGGTAGCACTAGTTAGTAAACGTGGAATCCCAGCAACTGGGAGGCAATGGTAGGAGGGTTGTAAATGTGAGACCTGCCTTACACTTCATAGAGAGACCTCATATTTTTAAAAATTGGAGGAGAGAGGAAGAGAAAGATGAAGAGTTTAGAACAGAGAGGGAGAAGACTAAAAAGGGGATAGGGATTAGGAGGGCTAGAGAGTGGGAGAGAGACGGAGGGGGCAGGGAGAGAGGGAGGGAAGAATTAGGAGGAGTAGGATGAAGAGAGAAAGAATTAGGAGAACCCATTGACTTTTCACTTGGGCCTATGCAGATTCTCCAAGAATGGTCTAGTCGAGCTGAAAACTCCACCCCCATATCATGTCATTTTTCTGAACACATGTCCTATGAAGAGCTATGACAACTGAATGCATTTGCTGATGACTTGTTATCTTTAACCACCTGTCTCCATACCTTAAGTTGCCCCACTTATTTTAAATGTCCTTCAACCTTTTCAGGGAAGACAATTTGAAACTGTGTCTCTTATTTCCACAACTGTTTGCCTTGTAAATGAACTCTTTCTTTCTCATTTCATCTCAGCGACTGGCATACTTTGCAGTAAGCCAAACTGCCCTGGTTCCCTAACATGACTTCCTTGACTACTTCAATTTCTGCTCACTGGAACCTAGCATCCTTCACCTGATACCTAATGACTTCATTATAGAGGTTTTTCTGGAGTTAGTTAGATAAAAATAACTCACCTGGAATGGGTATGGGAACCTTTCAATGATTGAAATCTGTTCCATTTCGCTAGACTCGTCACCCCTCCTCTGTAATGAAAGAAGGAAGGAATACGGTTACCTATGGATGTTGTGGTGCTTTGAATGAGAATGTCCCTATTGGCTTACATATATTTGAATACTTGGTTCCTGACTGTTGGAACTTTTACAGGAAGGATTGGGAGGTGTGGTCTTGTTGGGGAAGGTGTGTCACTGGGACCAGGCTTTAGTGTTTCAAATGACTCATTCCCAGCCTCTCAGCTTCCATATAACTTCAGGTCCAGGGAATGCAACATTCTCATCTAGCCTCCATTCATACCAGGCATGCACACACACAAATATGCATATACACACACATGCAGGCAAAACACTCAAGCACCTTAAAAATGTTTGGGACTGAAGATGTCTCAGCAGTTAAAAGCACTTGCTAATCTTCAAAGGACCTGCATTTGGTTCCCACTACCTACACAGAGGCTCACAATTGCCTCTTCAGTTCCATGGGATCCTACCCTAGACCTGACTCAGTGTTCTGACCTTCACTGGCACCAGGTACCAAGCATGTATGACGTGCACATATATGCATACAAACATTCACAGAATAATAAATTTTAAAAAAGTAAGGGTGGGGTGCTAAAGATATGACTCAGTGGCTAAGAGTACTGGCTGCTTTTGCAGAGAACCCAGGTTTGATTCCCAACACCAACCTGGCTATTTACAAATATCTGTAATTCCAGTTTCAGGGAATCTGACTTCTCCTTCTGGTCTCCTCAGATGCTGTACATTTATGGTACATATACATACAACCAAAACACCCATGTACATAAAATAATAAAATAATTTTTAAAAATGAGGAGGAGAGGGCCAATAAAATGGCTCAGAGAATAAAGGCTCTTATGAGAGACTCAGTGTAAAGCCTGATTTCCTGAGTTCAATCTCCAGGAACTCCATGACTGAAGGCAAGAACTGATTTCCTTGTCTATACTCATGCTGTGGCATGATGTGGATAGATGGATGTGTGTGTGGGTGGGTGGGTGGATGGATGGGTTGGGTGGATGGATGGATGGATGGATAGATAGATAGGTAGATAGATAGATAGATAGATAGATAGATAGATAGATAGATAGATAAAGTATAGCCAGGTATGCTGGTACACACCTTTAATCCTGGCACTCTGGAGGCATAGGCAGGTGGATCTCTGAGTTTGAATTCAGCGTATTATACATAGTGAAATCCTGGCCAGCCAGGGCTCCATAGTGAGACCTTGTCTCAAATAAATAAACAAATAGACAGATAGACAGATAGATATAACAAAAAATATTTCAAAGGGAAAAGAAGGAGAAGAATGACAGAAAAAGGCACCTCACTTGGATCTCTGGCTTCCACATGCCCACAAACAGGCAGACATGAATTTTCATACACTTATACCACACACAGCAAGAAAATTAAATAAATTAAAAAATCTAAAACACCAACTCCCTTCCAAAGAAAATAGAGATAAATTGTAAAGCAAGGTATATAGTAGTATTGTATTCTAATTATACAATATATATTAGTAAATGTGCATTGCTAGTGGAGAAAAAATACATTTAACCCTGTATGTACCAGTATGATAATTATTACTTTAGTGGATAATGGGGTTATACAGCATTTTATCTTAGTTTTGTGGTTTCTATATTTTTCCAGTTCTATACTAGATATGTATACTATTATAAACAGGAAAAATAAAATGACAAAAAAATCAACTCAATAATCACCAGGTTCTATTTCCTGGAAAGAACGTAAGAATTCAAGGAGAATAAACAGTAAGATATTAAAGAATCTAATCTTAGGGCTGGAAAGATGGCTCAGAAGTTAAGAGCAGTATCTGCTCTTCCAGAGGATCCAAGCACATCCACTCACAACACCTGAAACTCTAACTCAGGGATCTAACACTGGCCTCTGTGGGTATATACACAAATGCAGACATGCATGTGTATGCGCACGTGTACACACACACACACAATTAAAAATAAAATAAATTTTCAAAAAAAGCAAGCAAATTCTCTTTTGGCCATTTTTTTAATCTCTCTCTCTGTCTGTATGTATATATGTACATATTTTCAGGAGCATGCCTGTGGAGGTTGGGGGACATCCTCAGGTGTCAGTCCTCATCTCACACCTTCTCCGAGACACAGTCACCTTTTCAGCTGTTATATGTGCCGTGTGCCAGACTAGTTGAACCTTGAGCTTCCAGGAATTCTCCTTTCTCCACCCCCTATCTTGCCACAGGAATGCTGAGATTATAGATCCACTACTGGGCCTGATTTTAGGTGAGTTCTAGAGGTTCTCAGTCCTCAGGCTTGTCTGGAAAGCAGTTGACAACTGAATCATCTCCCAGTTGGAAGGAAAAACTTATTTTTTTTCTTACACTCTTGCTTTCTATCTTGTTCCCCCTTCCCCCTCTCCCTCTCTCTGTGTGTGTGTGTGTGTCCGTCCAGATTCGTGCCACTGTTCTCACGTGGATGTGAGAGGACAATTTTTCAGAAGTTGGTTCTCTTCTTCCACTATGTGACGCTAAAGGCTAGAACTCAAGCCCTCAGGTTTGGCATCAATTCCCCTTACCCATCTGACAGTCTCACTCTCTCCCAATGAAGAGTTTTCTAAAGAAACAAAACTGTTCTTTCTGCAATGCGCTCCAACACCACCATGCACTCCAACATCACCATGCACTCCAGCACCACCATTTTATTTGGAAGTTCCAGGTGCCTTACAATCTGTAGCTCCCCCTCCTTGGCACTGGCTTCTTCTTACCGGAATCTGTCTTTCTGGTGGAGGATTTTTTTCAGGAACTACTGTTTCAACGCAGGTGATCTTCTCAATATCTATTGAACCTTTCTTACTGCCTCTTCTCTGAAGGGACAGGGAAGGAAATGGAGAAAGATTAAGAATGATCAAGTAATCAGACATTTACACATTGTTATCTAATTGTCCTCTGTGTTGAGATGGGCACACATAGGCTACTGGGACCTAGTCTCGGATTTTTTGTTTCGTTTTCTTTCTCTGGGTAGCTTTAGAGTCTATCCTGGAACTCACTTTGTAGACCAGGCTGGCCTTGAAGTCACAGAGATCTCCCTTCCTTCTGATTACTGGGATTAAAGGAGTGTGCCGCCACCAGCTAGAATCTCTTATTTTTAAAGAAAAAAAAAAACTGACATCTGTCCTTTAAGTACCAAATCAGAGACAGATCACATGGAAGAATAAATGATTATATGCAATTTGTTACAAGAAATAAGAAGGCAATGTGGACTTCTTAGATTTTATTCTCAACAAGCATATAATGAGTTCTTACCAGCCACAAGATTCCATGGTAAGACATTCTGAACAGTTTCTAACACCCTTGAATTCTTTCCCTGGGGTGACTGTACCTACTCCTAGGCTAGGAAATATTTTTCAGAGTTTGATGTACTTGGATCTATTTTATTCCTATGCCCACTCCCACCATGGAAGACCTATTTCCTCTATTTCACAGAAGATCCAAGACTATGTCCTTGAAATGGTAAAATTCAGACTTCACATTTGGGAAGCTTACCCCACGTTCAAAGTCATACTCATAGTAGGAAAGTTTTTGCACAGTCAAGAGAAATAAGCGCTTCTTAAAGTTCAAAGGTGAAGTTTTCTTTTTCTGTTGGGAGCGCTTCAGAAAGATGCTCTCCAGAATCACTGCAGCCATGGTTTCCTCTCTGGAACTTGCTTGTGTGCTGTGTGAATAATGAAAGGTTTTGAGGTTCTGAACCCCAGTCATCTCTATCCCTCCTGGTACCCCCTCAGCCCTGCTGCCTGTTTTAAATGAAACACACATGTATATATAACACTAGTAAGGAGCCTTATTTCTGCCTGACCTCCTCCTCCTCCTTCCACAGACTCTAAGTCTGTCAAATTTCAGGTACAATGAGTGCACACTGAACAAAGCCTGGCTTCTTGTATAAGGGATTTGAATGCTCTAGATAACCAGCAACATATATCAGGGTGTTTTGTTAATGTAGATGCCACTTTACACTATTTATTCTATGACACATGACCAGAATCTGTAAATGGCAAAAAAAAAATTTCTGTGAAACTATTGACCCAGATATTCCCAGAAGGGATAATTCAGGTACTAAGGCACTTTCAGTTCCCAGATTTCTGAACAATAAACATGAGTTTTCAAAAGCTGATCCATTCAGGTCTGTAGTCAAAAGGATATTGGAGGGTTCACCTGTACTCAGGAACACACACACACACACACCACATCAATCCACCTAAAGTTTGTGCACAATTTTACCAATTATAAACTTTCATTAGAAACATAAGTGAAAAGATGATAGTCATAAAAATGGACCACAAAGGGGGACTTGTGGTTGGTATGTAATATGAATAAAAATAATTTTTAAAAGTGGACTATGGAATAAAATGATTCAACAGATCAGAACTTTGTTAGAAGCAGGGACTCTTTCTCTGCAAGGAGTGTGCACTTTTATTTTCACTAAATTCCTTTAGCTTTTGGTGACACTATGGAAATTAAATAAATAAAGTCAACACTTTTCCTTTCTTCTCTGAAAAGCTGATTTTTTTTCAGTAGGGAGAGAAGGGAGTGTCTTTTTTTAAGACTGATGTTATTCATAGTTATTTTGCTCTTTCTTGTGGGATAGACAGTTCTATTATCATGAAGAGAAGACAAAAATGGGCGCAAAGAACGTCAGAATGTTCAGAATGCTCTTTGCTTTCTGTCGAGTGCACAAATGTCTTCTGGCAGTGGGCAGGTTAATGATTTGGTGGTGATCTTTAGAAAAAAAATGATGCAGAATTGCAAACTTTTCCTTGTTCCTTACTGCATAGGTCTCCTTTCTTGACCTCTGCCTTAAATGGACTCCCTCCCGAGAGGAATTATGAGCAATCAGCCCTACCTTCAGTTTCAGCTCCAACTCCAAAGAAGTTCCTCTTCAGAGCACAATCCTCCATTTACTGACAAGTAGGGGGAACAGAGCAACCATACTCTAGTCTTATTAACTGCTAAGCCATGGAAACCGCTGTAATGATATCTCTTTTGCTTCATGGAATTACAATCAAGTACCTCTTCAGAATCAAAGACCCAAATTGCAGAAGAAGGCAAAATAAAACCCCACGGAAACTGAGTAGCATAAGCAGTAAAGAGAATCAAAAGCACTCAGCAAGCCATGTCCAATTGTGTGTGCTGGAGAGGAAAGCTCGTGAGGCCTTTTACTTTCAATTACATTGTGGGATCTCAGTGGACACATTCCCTGCTTAGATACAGCATCAGTTTCAGTTCTGATAATGTCCTCTTATGTCCTGTAAGAAATGTGCTGGGTGTTGCCTCTGCCTCCCTCCCTCCCTCTCTCCATTCCCTCCTTTCTTCCCTCTTCCTTCCCTCCCTTTTTTTCTTTAACAAATCCAATTCATACAAGAGAAAGCCTTGTGTCTCTCTCAAATGCCTGTGCTAAGGTAAAGTTTAGTGCTGGTCTAAGTATGAGGAAGTAAATAATCATCACCCCTCTGAGCAGGGAGTGAGTAGCCTGTACCTATAAACCATTGAGCTGCATAGTTATTGTAATTTCCATAGGTTTTTTTTTTTTATCCCCTTGACTGGTTTTCTCCTGTTCCTTAGAATGCAATCCAGACTCAAAATGTGGTAGTTCTTCCTTAGGCTCCTCTGGTCCATGAGCTAATAATATAAAAGGAGAAGCATCTACTTTGGATCTTCCAGAAGACTGGCACAGAGTAGTGGACTGTTCTGTGTTAGCAGATAGAGCCTTGTAGCTACTTATTTCGGGGAGCTCTCATTTTGCCTCTAACAATTCCATTCACTAATAGAGGCAATTCAAACACAAAACATGCATGACAAGGGCTGCCCCTGTGTGTGTTGACCAAGAGATGGAAGACAGGGTAGAAACAGAAGTGGCAGAAATTCCACACATACCAAGAAAGGCTCATACAGGTGGTGAAAAAGAATAAGGAGAAAAAAATAGAAAATCTGAGTTGTTTGTGTGACATATAGTTTGGGTATTATATAACATTATTAAAGTTTGAATGTAAGGAATCCACAAAGCCACCTTTTGCAGCCTGTCAGCTCTATATGCAGCGGTAGAATTCAGAAAGAAGAAGCCTGTTAGTAAGAACTCAGTCATCATATAAACTGCACTATGCCAGGGAATTAATATAAATAGCACTTGAAGAGCCAATAAATGAAAGCATCACTGGCAATTATCCTTGCCTATGATAAGATAAGGCACTAATAGAGAAAGCAATACAATGATATTCAACAAACTACACAGCTTGCCTGTAGTTGAAGAGAATTGATGGGATAGATGTGAATCAATAGTACTTCAAACAACTACTTAACTAGAGTATTCAATTTTTCTCATTATTTTTCCTTTAAAGTTCTGGGTAATTGACCATCAAGTGTTTGGCCATTTCAATTCTCTCTGTAGGGATATGGAAAAAAGCTCTTGTTCCATTGTCATTTACCTGTTAGGCACTTTGTATTATTTTATTATTTATGTTTGTGGTGCTGGGAGTGAAGGTCTGGGCCTTGTGCATGCTTGTCTAGAGCTCTACCACTTAGCAGCACATCCCAGCATCTGACCAACATCTTATGTCTGTTATTTCATATATTTTTCACAACCAACATAAGGAAATTAGACTGTGTGACTTGTCCATTATCATCTGTCTATAGCTCCTACTTTATAGTTCTCACAGTTTCTGTAGCATGCCATTAGTGCCCATATTGATTTATTTCATTATTATTATTGATTGATTGAGGTTTTTTTATACCACAAGCATTCTTGTAACCCAGATTGTCATCAAACTTTTTATATAGTCAAGGATGACCTTGGCCTTCTGATTCTGTCCTGCCTCTGTCCTCTGAGTGTTGGGATTAAAGACACCCAGTCTACGTGGTAATATCAAACTCAGTGGCTTTTCCTTCTTTTTTCTTTGACACAGACTCTCACTGTGTAGCTGTGGCTGTCCTGAAACTCACTATGTAGACCAGGCTGGCCTTAAACTCACAGAGATCCTCTTGCCTCTACCTCTCAACTTCTGGGATTAAAGGTGTGCACTACCTCACCCAGGCAGAAGAAAGGTCTTTAAAATGTTATCTCCATAGTAACAAAGTAAACCCGATTATTAGTGGTAAGTTACCAAGAAACACTGTTTAGACTCTATTTAATCTTACTTATTTTGTCAGCATTACAAATGACCAAATTCACGGTAAAGACTAACACTCTATCTGGTTTATGTTTCAGCTAAGTTTTTGTTTTCCTTTTGTTCAACATTTATTGTTTCCCTATTATATCAAAATAACACAAATTCATTATAGAAAAATCTTAAGTTCAGGGATATTAAAAAATAAAAAATTAATTACAAACCTCTTATATCGTTGTATTAGTATTTTGGTATCTTCATTTTTTTCTGTGCACAATTTTCATTGTATTTAGTATTACATTGCACATACCATGTAATAGTTTCCTTATGCTTAAAATTATTCCACTATCCATTCATCTACCCATGCAAAAATTCTTTTCGTCAAAAAAGTTTCTAAGATTCTTGTTTAATTATTAATTATTATTAATAATTAATTAATTATTCCTAGCCAAGCTTGTCAAGTAGGCATGTTATCTCAGCACTCAGAAGGCTGAGATAGGAGGATCACATAGTGAGTTAAAAACCAGCCTGGGCTACACAGTGAAACTCTGTCTCAAAATCTAAATAACAAGAGCAATCTCAACAACCACAATAATTAATAATTAAGATGAAAGAGAATTGGAGAGATGGCTCAGCAGTTAAGAAGAGTGCTTGCTGCTCTTCCAGAGGACTCAAGTTCAATTCCCAGCCCCCATACCAAGCCTTGACAACTGCCTGTAACTTCAGCTCAAGGGAATCTGACACTCTCTGAAGGCGTCAGCATGCACTTATGCACACATACACACCACATAGACACACCATATACACATGGACACACACATCCCAAACACAGACACAAACACCATATACACACTGACACACACACTTCAAACACAGACACATACACACACAGATAGATACACATACACACAGATACAGACACACACCACAAAGACATCCATGCAGGCACACACAAACTACACACAATGCACTAAGAAATGTGAAAACTGTGTGTGCCTTTTGCATTTTGATACATGTTGCTGACATACTTTCCAGAAATAGCATACCAATTTCTGCTCCAAAGCATAGGTTTTGAAAGCCCGAGTCCCCTTCCCGCTACATGCTACATCTTTACTCACGTGTGGTCCTTTTTACTCCGGCTTCATTGAACACTAACTTTTGCACTGTGAAGTCAGTGATCCCAAATTCTAGTTTGTTTTAATCTTCCACTTGTCTACAATTCAATTCCTTCTAAGTCTCTAAACTTTCCTTCTAGGAGTGAGACTTTCTTTTCATTTTGGTAAGGGCCAGCAAGGAGAAAAGCTGAGGCTCAAACAAGCAGGAGCTTTGGCATTGTGTGGCTTATTCGAAGCGGGGGTTTCAAAGAGTGCGGAGTGGGAACGAATGCCCTCCATGAAACATCTACGCTGATAAAGTTCTCAGATCATACTCAGTTACTGTATGTGAACCTCTGGAACAAACTGAAAGTTACACGTGGCCCAGTTGTTTCAGGCTCCTCAGCGTCCCTTTCCCCTCCCCCTCCCCTTGATGGCTTCATGCATAACCAAGCAGGTTTGGAGTAAAATAAGCCAGTCTCCTCTATAACAACAACTTCTTCTTCTTCTTCTTCTTCTTCTTCTTCTTCTTCTTCTTCTTCTTCCTCCTCCTCCTCCTCCTCCTCCTCCTCCTCCTCCTCCTCCTTCTCTCCCTTACATGAAATGAGGTCTTGCTCTGCAGTTCCGGTTGATATGGAACTCCAGACAATCCTCCTGCCTCAGCCTCGTGAGTGCTGAGATTACAAGTGCCTGCCGCCACACCCAGCTATTCTTTAATGGTTTCTTGAGCTCTGCTACACTCGAAATTCTAGCCCTCTTTTATCTTCTGGTATTAGAATCAGATCTCAGCATTGCTGAGGGAAAAGTGGACATACAGACACAGACAACTCTTTGGAGATCACCTTAACTTTGGTTTTCAGTAGCCATATATTCCCCCCTATAACTAAGTGACTTCCTGCTATGGCTTTAGACCATTGACAAGAAACTTTGGGAAATTTGCTCAAATGGAAATAAAAATCATAATGACTATTTAAATTGCATCAAGATCCTCCCTACAAGTAGATGGAAAGTTACCCTAGTTCTTCTCCCCATAAGGCATTTGCAAGGAGTCTGAACAAAACATCAACAGCCATAAGCAACAGGAATCTGGATTTTTGCACAAGCAAACAGACTAAACAGCCTGAATTAAAAAAAAAAGCAGGCCAGGTGTGGCAATGTCCACAAGCAATCCCAAGAAAGTAAGGCAGAGAATCACAAATTTGAGACTAGTATGGGCTGCATAGCCTTGGCTAGGTAGGTAAGACCTTATTTCCAAATAAAGTAAGTAAAGTCAGAATAGAGTGGATAAGGCAAGTCTTAAGGGTTGCTGCATGGTATAATACTGTCTCTGGAGTTATGGGATTAAAGACGTAGGTCACCACTCCCAATCTTTCCCCATACTGGGATCAAAGGTGTGTTTGACCTTGTACTCACAGGGATCCACTGGATCCCCGTGCTGGGAAAAAGTGTGAGTTACCACTGCTCTGTTATCCCTTGAACTCTGAGATCCAGAACGATCTCCCAAGTGATGGGACCAAGTGATAATATGTACCTCTGCCTAGTTTGACTGTGGGTTGGTTGATCTCTTGATATTCCAGGTTTTATTAAATATACAACATATCACCACATAATACTTTAGGTTTGTTTCTATGAGAATTTGCATTTTGTGGCTTATTTCAAATAACTGAGAAATACAATAGTACACTTGCTTCTCTCTTATCCAATTTAACAGACGTACAATATCTAGAGGAAAGTGAATGTCCCACACACTGCAATGACAGACTATACTTAGAATCTTGTCTTAGTATCTGAGTGCTTTATTTTCAGGAAATTAATGATCAGAGACGTAGAAAACAGAAAAATATTGCTAAACAATTTTTGAAGGATAAGATGAATAATTTTTAGGGGGATCCAATATGCAATGTGGAGACTGTATTAATATTCTATTGCTTATTTGAAATTGGATAGAGAGGAAGAAGTGTACTATTGCATGCAAAATGAGGGAAGAGCAGAGCTAAAATGTACAGCTAACAGCAAAAAGGACAGCCTCTAAACTGCAGGGAGTGTGCCCCCCCCAACCTCTGGACTGCTGCGACTCTGCCTCCGGAAATGCAGGGCATGGGATAAACACACCATCTCCACCCTCACTGCAGCTCTGGAAAAGCAAGGCATGGAATAAACCTTGTCCTTAGGCTAACCCTATGGGCAGGGCTCAGGAGGAACCTAACTAGTAAAGACTGTTGAGATACAGCACTCTTGTTGGGGGGGGGACCGGGGGACTGTCTCAACCACTTTGCATTTATTTCCACATTAAGTTCTGGCCATAACGTTCCAAGCAAAATAACAAACAGGTAGGTGGGAAGGGGTAGGCAAAAGGAAAAATAATAGCTTGAGGAAAATAGGGCAGGACAAATTTGATGTCATTTAAATAAAGGCTATTAAGTGCTAATTTTGGATCAGGAGAGATTGGCCAGGAAAAGAAGAGGAAGGAGAAGGAGGGGAAAGGAAATAATAAAGCCAAGAGAAAAAGCAGCCATGCACATGGTAGACGATGGTACAAGAAAAATCTTTCTGAGACCTCACGGGTTGGCCACACTGTCTTGGCTGAGGCGGAGGCTGCTTTCCGCTGGCTCTGGCTCCTACCCACTATTACCAACCACGAGGTTGTCACAGCCTCCACGCAATCATTCCTATAAACCAGCTTTTGTCCTGCTAATAAATATTTGGCCTGTTGAAGACCAAGCCAAGTTGCCTCCGCCCCATGTACCACCCCAGTTAGCACTGCCATTTGAGACACATGAGTTTTTGCGGATTAAGTAGCCTCTTAGAATTCCTTCTTCTAAGGGTCTCATTGATACGAGGACCACCCAGTTTGGCTCTCCAAACAGTAATTGGTGAAAAAGGCTTGCTGCCTGCACTGTTGCTTCCCCACCAAGAGTTGCAGAGCTCCATTCCCAACCTTGCTACCTTTTCAGATAGTCACCTCAGATCACTCACCCCTATACCAATAACCACTCCACCACACTGGCTGTCTTCAGAAGACCTCTACATTCCCTTCCATCCTTGGAAGGGGATGCCAGGCTCTTCTGCTGATGACACTCCCACTCTCTATGGGTCTCCTCCACCAGCAGATAGATGGAACCAGCCATGTTTCCTGTCTGGTTTTGAAGGGTTCCAAGAGAAATAGTTAAATCTGCCCAGTCTCTGCCTCACCTCAGACCCACCTCAGTTCTGACTTAATGTAGGTAGCTTTCCAGATGTAATGAGATGCCGGGACTTGGAAGGTGGGACTCGATCTCTGAAGACACTGACCCTGGAGACATATTCTTACAGTCCAGAGAGGAAGGACAGTGTGAACAAACCCCACCCTTTCACAGTCACTCAGTTCCCTTTTTTTGTTTCCTGACTTAAACCAATGCCTTTTTTTCTTCTTAGCAATATGGTATCTGGTTCCGTGCTGCTCTGCTTATTCTACTGCCCCCCACTGTCCCCACCCTCATTTGCCTGGGACCTCTTACACTAATAGAGCCCAGCTCTGAGAGAATCTTACCATTACTAGGGTTACTGAGTCCCCTAAGATGATGAGGCTGGACCGAACAAACAGGTCATCAGACAATGCCCCCTGAGGTAAAGGGATGACATACCTAAAGGACTGTAGGGGATGGTCAGCACAGGAAGAAGAGAGATGCCCAAGCTGGCAAGACACAGAACGAAGCCAGTGTCTTTAAGATCTCCTGTTCCCTCAGGAGGGGAGACTCAGGGTCATGCAGTTCAACTTGAAGGACAAAGAGAGTTCACTCAGAGACCCTGAAATACATAGCCTGACAGAGGTAGAGACAAGACTTCCCCTGCTGAGTCATTTTCTAAGAAAGCTTTTTTTTTCTATAGATAAATATGCCTGAATGTAAGCCCACACAAAGACTGTGCCCTTCCCCATTTTTGTGACTATTCTTTTGTGAATATTCTTTCAAGATTCAGCCTGATGAGCCGAGCCATAAAGAACCACATTTACAATCCAGCTACCAGGGCGATGGAGGCTGGACAATCACAAGTTCAAAGCCTGGACAACATAGAAGATTCTGTCTCAACGTTTTTTCTCTCAAAGATAAACAACTTACACCATTTTCTTTGATTCTGTAAAGCAGCAAACAAAATTAGATGTGTTATTTGAAGCCTGAATGTTCCCTCAGCAGGTCACTAGCTAGTGTGCCAGCTTCTGATTTCTCCCTGAGGATTCTCTAAAGAAATGCAGCTAGTATCTGCCACATAATGGTGGCAGAGCCCTCAGTGGCTCATTTCCTTGTTCATAGTCACTCATGCCTTACCCTGAGATGTTATACCCTAATACAGAAACATATCACCAATGCAAAAAATTGGTCAGCATTTTTGAAAGCACCAAGTTTTTTTTTTTAAAGCATTTATAGAATAGCAAATTACTAAATCATTACATTGGTATAGATGGATGGGCACCAAGTATTTATATGACTCTCCCTATTTTATTGATGAGTTATGTTCTTTCCCTGGTCACATGAAGTAACTGTTCCAGTCACCAATGGAGTGACCACAAACATTAACCATCCCTCCCCTTTTCTTCAGTCAGATGTTTCTTGTCACATGCTCCATCCTTTCTAAAGGGCCATTTGGGGTGGGAATTGCTAGTTAATGGGAGCACTGTGGGAAATGAGACAGATGGGGGAAGGGTAGAGTAAAGCTACTTCTTCCCCCTTTGCACACAACCACTCATCCAGCACAGTCATTCATACCAGGACTATACCCGAACAACGTGAACAAATGAGCTTACAGCACAGATGCAAATGACTCCCAGTGAATGGGATGGGACGGTGGTCCAGCAGGTAAAAGCACTTGCTGGCAAGCCGGATAATTTGTGTTCAATACCCATGGAAGGAGAGAAGGTGGCAGAAGTGTGTGTGAAGATGGTACCCAGGCTTTGCTGATAGCAGCTAAAGGAAATGGCGAGTCAGAAACATACTCAGCTCACAGAAAAGTCAAGGTGACAGTGGGCTTTCTAACAGAAGCACAATATCTAGAGGAAAGTGAATGTCCCACCCACTGTGCAATGACAGACTACACTCAGAGCCTTGTCTTAATATCTGAGTGCTTCATTTTCAGGAAATTGATGAGCAGAGACATGTAGAAAACAGAAAAATGAAGCTAAATAATTTTTGAAGGATAAGATGAACAATTTCTGGGGGGTCCAATATGCAACGTGGGGACTGTATTAATATTCTATTGCTTATTTGAAATTGGATAAGAGAAGAGAGATAAGTGCCTTCACCTCTATACACACACACACTCCCACTCACAAGGGGAACAATTAAAGGAACACAGTTTGATTAGATGAGGAAGGCTAGTTGTCTTCATATCTCAGGTTATTTACATGGAAAACAAAAACAAACAAACAAAAAAGATTTAGAAACTCCCTAAAGGCCAGTGAGATTTCTAAGAGTCTAGAGGGAAGAAAATTATGCTGGACTTCACAGTGGCAGCATGACGAAGAAATGTAGCAGGCTATGGTGTTATTATTACCTTAACCCTGGAGACCATCCATCAAAATGTGAGTGAACAAAGAGTTACCTTGTTTCTGGAGTATTATGCAAGCAAGATGCTCCAGGCTCCCCTAACATTAGCTCCTAGGCCACTGCTGCCTCCTGCATTCTAGTGCAAATGTCTACCCTGCACGTGCCTCTTTTGCCCTGTGTAATATACTGGTTAAGGGTAGACCTATGAACTGTTAAATGGCCTAAGGTCAACTTCAAAAGATCACCTTGTATGTGGCTTTGGATAAGTGAATGTAATGCCTCAGTTTCCTCATTTGGTAAATACTATAATAGTAAGCAGCTCTTGAAGATTGGCAGGATTAAAAGAGGCAAACATCCAGACATGGTGGCACATAGTTCATACCGGTGGCCCCCACCACTTAGGAGAAGGGTCAGAAGT
The DNA here is from genome assembly GCA_004025045.1 of Sigmodon hispidus. Lineage (NCBI taxonomy): Eukaryota > Metazoa > Chordata > Mammalia > Rodentia > Cricetidae > Sigmodon > Sigmodon hispidus. The sequence goes on along the minus strand of PVIH01020493.1, from coordinate 10,249 downwards.
TCACAGCCATCATCAACTACATAGGTTAGTTTATGGTCAGCCTGGGATTTGTGAGGCTCTCCCAGCCCCAAAGATAGCTGTTGTAATAGGCAGGCCATAACGGTAACATTATGTGATAGTAAAAGAAAACCAGGTACTGGAGTCATTAGAATACTTGGGGGTGGGGTATGCATCCTGAATCCACTACTGTTGACACCAGACAAATACTTTCACATGCTACTGGATCAATGCCCTCCCCTGGAAAATGAAAGAATTATCAATTTCCTCCTAGAATCACTCTGAGAATCTATTGTAAAACTCAGCTCCCTTCAGGCTTTCTCTGTTAGACTATCTTGACACTATACATGTCTGCTGCCAAGTATTCAGGGAAGTGAAGTGCTGAGGTATGTTTTCTTTGTTGGCCCATCTATTGCAGAAGTCGGATAAATTCATTGTCAGTTTTCAGAATAAAGAACAGCCAATTTTCTTCCTTGGCTAAAAGGTACTGCTTTCATTGTTCTTTTTCTTCAAAGTTTTTAGCCTCCGAATTGGACAGTAATGAGCATAATCAATGACTATGTCCTGCTTCGACAACAGTGCCTGAAACAGAATAGACATTACATAAACGAACTGAAGCAATTGGCTCCCTCTCAGGGCTTCCTTGAGCCACTTTTTTGCTGTGAAAGATCGTTTCAGTCTCCTTGAAGTGGAACAAGAATATTAGGCTGAGATGGAAGACCCCTCCACTTGTCCCTCGTCCTTGTTTTGCTCCAACACGGGAGAGCAACGTTCGCCAAAAGGGATGGAGTAAATAAGTTGTGGGGCGCTGGGCGGGAGGAAGTGGAGGAGAGAGCCCAGACTTGAGGCGGAGCCTTACTCCAGCACTCGTCCGCTGCTGAGACAAATCATCCAGCCATCCGAGGGCGCTGCACTGGGGATCCTTACAGACTCTATGGTAGCTGCCTCCCATGGCTCTGAGGTAGTGCACCAGGTACCTCCTATAAACTTCCGTTGCTGGCCCTGCCTTTTTCTTTTTGTGCCGATATTGTTCCTGCCAACATGGTATGCTCAAGTGTTGGGATTTCTGGCTTAATCCTTGCACCTGTCCCAGAATGCGGTAAGGCTCTGGCAAGACCTCGATGTACCTAAAAAATCTAGCATTAATGAGCGTCACACAAAGAATCGCGTTAAGGGCGGAAGAATTGAAGTAATAGGGTGATTTAGCTCTGGGTGGATACACTGTTTGAAGGTGTGTGTGATTAGACCAGCTTTTAGATTTACATGGTCGCTGTGTTTTAGTGAGTAACTGTAGAGTTAATCTCTTTCATCTGGATCCAGGGATGGTGCTGGGCCATTGTGGTCTGGTAACTGCACGTTCTGAACACTTTTATTTTTTTTTTTAACTAGGTGAACGTTCCTAAGACCCACCAGACGTTCTGCAAGAAATGTGGCAAGCACCCACCCCACAAAATGATCCAATACAAGAAAGACAAGGGTTCTTTTTGTATGCCCAGGGAAAGCTGCTTATATATAATTTGGTGGTGGCTAGGGGGCGGGGTGGAGAGCTGGTGGGAGATAAAGGCCAACTATGTAAAGCAATTGGTCTGAAATAAGCAATCCTCCTGCCTCAGCTTCTCAAAAGTTGGAGTTAAGCTTGTTTTCTGCCATGCTAGAGTAATTTTGTTTTGATGTGACATTTATGAGACGTATTAACAAGTCCACGTATGCCTCCCTCCTTCTTGGGTACGACCAAGATTTCTTAATGCAGGGCACCCCCAACATAAACTTAAGACTTCCTTTGTAGCTATTTTGACATGATCTATAGCATAATAACTTTTTCCAGGAAAGCAGCATTATGACAATAAACAGTGGTTGTGGTGGGCAGACTAAACCTACTTTCTGCAAAAAGGTTAGTGATTACTAAGTGACATGTTTCTTGATTATTGTGGTAAGCACCTTACATTTGTCATCTTGTCTACAAGCATTGCTTTAGTGTTAATCACAGCAAAGTTACCCTACTTGTGGCAGGGATGTTTCCAAGGCAGTGGAGCTGGGAGTCAACCCAGAGCTGACTATAATCTGGAGTATAGCATCTCAGTATTTACAATACCTCCTAAGGAGGCAAAAATAAAGGACTATGTCCTGCTTTCCTAAGAATGGAATTATGTGTACACCAGCAACAACTTTTGTCTGCCTGTCCGACATGTTCTGTCATGTCTGAATCCTCAGCTCTTTGTTGCTGGAGGCTCAGTGGTAAAGTGCTTACCAAGTATGGGGGGCAGTCTGGGTTCAAGTCCCTGTACTGCCATGAAAGGCTGTTTGGGTTTCTCAGGTCTTAACATTTCTTACAGTACGTGTGTAGGCCTTCCACTGGCTCAATTCTGGATTTTCACCAGGTTAATGAGATTCCTTCTTTAGGTTCAGCTGCTTATTGGTGTCTTGGAAAATAGCATTTCTCTGTGCCTCTTTGTTTCCCCCCTGCCAGCCTGGTTGTAGTGACTTCTTTTGGGTCTTTTGGGTCTTGTAGGGTAATGAGAATGCTTGTTTATTTAAATGTCCAGCCAGTTTGTTTGGAAGGTGGATATGCATTTCAGCATTCAACCTGCAAACTAGCAACAAAACTCTAGCTAAGAGAGTGGATTTAAGTTGATTAGTAGTGGGTAGTGAGTATAACTGATTTTAGGGCTAATTTGAAGTTTAAAACATTGAATTACAAACGTTTATTTATGTTTGCATGAATTTGGCTGGCTTTTCTTTGATTCAACCACTAAATAATACAAATAGCCTAAAAGGCTAAAAATTTAAAGTAGCTTGTGTGTGTGTGTTGGGGGAGGGGAATCTCATTTAGCCCAGGCTGGCCTCAAACTCATGTGGTTGCAACTTGTATCCACCTCTAGAGTGCTGGGAACACCTGCGTTTACAAAACAGCTTCAGTTTTGTTACTGTCAAGTTCTCAAAATCACTGGCTTCTGGGTTTTTTCCTTCCCCATAGCTAAATATATGGTGGCAAAAATGTGATTTTTGTGAAGGATCTGACCTCATTTCTTTTGTAGGTTCAAACTGCAAAGAAGATTGTGCTGAGACTTGAGTGTGTTGAGCCCAACTGCAGATCTAAGTGGATGCTGGCTATTAAGAGATGCAAGTATTTTGAACTGGGAGGAGATAAGAGCTTTATTTGTAGACATAACTATCCTGATCTTACTGTGCCATAGGGCACCCTCAAATTGTACACAGCTGAAGGTGCTAGTTACATATCCCATATCTGGAATGGTTGGGACCAGTAGGTTTTTGTTGTTGCTGTGAGGTTTTTGTTTTGTTTTGTTTTCGTTTTTTTAAGACAGGGTTTCTCGGGCTGGAGAGATAGATGGTTCAGTGCTTAAGATTTCAGAGCACAGGCTGCTCTTACAGAAGACCCAGGTTCAATTCCCAGCACCCACATGGCAGTTCACAACTGTCTGTAAACTCCAATTGCAAGGGAATATGACATCCTCACACACACATGCAGGCAATATACCAATGTATATAAAACAAAAATAATAAATTACTAAAAAAAACACAGGGTTTCTCTGTGTAGTCCTAAACTCTCTCTGTAGACCAGGTTGGCCTCAAACTCCAAAAGTCTACCTGCCTCCACCACCTAGGTGGTTGGGATCAAAAGGAGTACCAGCACTCCCCAATTTATCAATTTTTCATGTGCTTTATTAGCTGAAAAATCTAAAATCTTTAACACCAGTATATCTAATGGCTTGAAGATTTCAGTGTGTAGATTTTGCTATAACTAAGGAAGGAAGAGACAATATGGTCTCCTTAGAAATGTTTTGTGGTCTTGGATTGTACCCAGAGCCATGATAGACAGGCACCTGACTACGAAACTTTGTCCCCAGCCCATGGATGATGTGAGGGTCCTTAAAAACTACAAAACAGGGCCAAGTAATCCGGTTCTAAACTGATCTTGTTATGAAGACAATAAAATCATGAGCTTTTACTCACCTTGTTTGATTGTAGTTTTTCTTTTGGGAGGGAATAAACTAAAGAAATTCCCTCAAAGTTTCTGCTTGGTGGCTGAGTACTGCTTTAGGATTGAGCCTTGCTCAACTGGTGTGAAATGTGGCTTGTCATTGGGATTCTGTTCAGTCTGAAATCCATGAGTTACTATTTTTCAAAATCCTAAACAGACATATTTAAAGGTATAGGAGGCCAGTAACATGTATTATCTTTGCTACTTCAGGCATTTAGTAAACCTCCTTGTGGGTGCCAGGAAACAAGCTGGGTCCCCAGGAAGAGCAGCCATTGCTCTTAACCTGCTAAATTAGCTCTCCTGCCCATGTCTGGGTTTAACTTTTCTCTGTGTGTGAGTTTCTCTTTAGCCCTGGAACTTACTTTGTAGGCCAGGCTGGCCTCAACTCACAGTTCCTTCTGCCTCCCGGGTTCTGGGCTAACTTTTTTTCCCCGTGAATATGGATACAGGGAGTCAGTGAGAAACCAACTTTTTAAAGTCATTCCCTGACCAAGGGTTCCAGGGTCAAACGCTTTTCCTAAAAATTATCTGCCCCCTAAAGTATTTCAGGTGGGTGGTTTTGAACCACTTTGTGTACATTCAGAATATTAGGTATATATGCTTGCTAATGAGTTTTGTGTGTCTGAGTTTTTACATCTTGCTAGCTGGTCTCAATCTTGGCAATCGTGCTTCAGCTTTCTGAATGCTGGGAGTATGTACATGCACAACTGCTTGTGAGAAGAATGGTTTGAAATGGGAGGGTGAAAGTGGAGTTGTGAAATCTTGACCAGTTTATTTTCATGGGTCAGAATGTCCACTAATTTGCTATAAATTATGCCTGAATGGCCCAGTTTGTCACTAGGGCAGGTCATCATCTGGTATTTTAGTTAATGCACTGTCTCCTAAATACTGGGATTAAAGGCATGCCATCATGCTCAGCCCATCAGCTGTCATTTTTTAAATCTTTAAGGAAACTGATGGATTTTCCTCTGCACTAGGCTGTAAGGGGAGGATCCTATGCCCTCTTCTGACTTCCTGGGCACCCAGCATAAATGTGAAACACATCCATACATGTACAAAAACAAATAGAAATAAAAGTTTCTTTGTTTTTAAATTCTGGCTCTACAGATTCTAGTGGGCTCACCATTATGAGAGCTAAAATGAACCAGTATCCAGAAGCATCTGTTATGGTGCCTGGCACAGGTACACCCACTTTATTTCAAAAGCCCTTCCAAAAACTTAACCTTGAGGAGTAAGGCCATGACTTTGGGATGCTTTATTTAAAGGGGAAACAGTCAAGAGGTAGGAAATAGCTGAGTCCTTTAGCCAAACTGGCTAGTAAGTATACATCTCTGCATACTTAATAGGTACAGACTAGCCTATCTTTCTAGACGGAGCAAAACAGTGCCTGAGGGATTTATTCGAGTTTTTAAAGTTAAAGTCCAATCATAGAAGCCTAGCTTCCTTTTGACAGGTAAGAGCTGTGTGATGATGCAGCCAGGATTGCAGGCTATTCCTTGACCCAGGGAAGCAATTTGAATGGTGTAAAAACGAGGTCCTCCAATTTCCTGCAGGTTTCTCAGAGCTACAGCCCAGGCTAAGTTTGAGAGTGGCCGTTCCCAAACCTCGATATTGTTTTCCTGAAAAGCCAAGAAAAGAAGTGTGAGCATGTGGGAACTCCATTCAGCCTGATTGTCAGAACTAATATACTTGGAGGAAAAATTAAAATTAGCCAGCAGTATATTTTAGACATTCAAAAGTAATTTCTAGCTGAGTGGTGGCACACATCTGTAATCCTGCCACTTGGGATTTAGAGGGAGATATCTCTGGGCTTGAGGCTAGTCTGGACTACACAGAGGGAATTCCAGGACTGCCAGGGCTACACAGAGAAACCCTGGTTTGGAAAGCAAACAAAAAGACTGTTGGTATTTGAACACCTTTAATTGTAGCATTCAGAAGGCAGAAGTAAGCAGATCTCTGTGAGTTTGAGGCCAGCCTGGTCTAAAGAAGGAGCTCCAGAATAGCCAGGGCTACACAGAGAAACACTGTCTTGAAAAACAAAACAAAACAAAGAAGACCCCAAAACTTTCTGTTGGTTTAAACCCCTGTCAGAGTAGTCTTCTCTGGTGTGTAACCTATAATGAGCATGGTCAGCAGAATGAGTTCCAGGACAGTTAGGGCTACACAGAGAAACCATGTCTTACAAAACAAAATAAATCCCTGTAATAGTTCTGGCAAAGTCTTACTATTTAAGTGCTCAGTTCTCAAAGTCAAGGGAAAAAATAACTGAGAAAAAAAGTCAATCATGTTTTCATGTAGCACAGTTAGGCTTGAGATAATTTAGTACTTATATATTAAAAGGCCATTGCAAAATACTGGATAGTATATTTCTGATCAGTTTTCTCCCAGGAGGTGTTACTTACCTTTCTAAAACAGTACCCTTGCTTGCCCAAGGGGTCTTGGTTGATGGCAATGACATCCTCATTCTGAAGTAAAGCTTTGGCTTGAGAGCTGATTTGTCGGAGATCATTGGACATGAGTAGAGGGGCTGCCATGATAGCCCAGAGGGCCATGTGAGTTACCTGCTGGTCCCAACTGAGGCCAAAGTTGCCAATCACTAACTAGGGAAACAGCGAAAGAATTCAGATGAGAGGAGAATCAACCCGTTGGGTTTTTGTTCTTTGTTCGGGGTACAGAGGCCCTTGTTCTCAAGAGAAGCATTAAGGAAAACCACGGGGGTCTCTCCTCAGTTGAGGAGATAAAATACATTTTGTTAACTGGTGACTTTTTTGCCATCTGTGGAGGCAGACCTCATTCAAATGCCCCAGAATGATTATCCCAGACTCTTCCATTCCTAGACCATTACCCATCCTTCTGGGAGATGTCACATGTACTTTATGGCCTGCTGATCTCTATGCTATCAGTCAGAGACTACACTAGATACTAGGCCTTTTAGCTATAGAATCTATCCCATGGTCACATATAAACTTGTAAAAGAGTCTATGCAATCACACCTTAAGCTTGATTGTGCACTTAGAATTGGACTGATTAGACTGACTGTTGCCTGGAAACCTTTAGCAGGTTGTATTGTGTTTTAAATCTGACACTGAACTGCCTGGCATTATTGAAGTCTGACCCAGGTCCATCTGTACTGGGTTTTCATTCTAATCCCTGCAGGCTCCATTCTCTGACCGGATACCTGCAGGAAGCCCCCCCCCTTTCTTGTTTTTTCTTTTCTTTTCTTTTTTTTGGAGATGAGGTCTTACTATGTAGTTCAGGCTAACCTTTCAGCCTTGAATTTGGAGCAACTCTCCTGCCTCAGCCTCTGGAGTGCTGAGACTCCCAGCCATACAATGCCTGTTAAAAATTTAAAAATTTCTTTGATGGTTGGCTGAAAGAAATTATTTTCCACAGCACTGTGATGGAAGGGCTCACAGAGAACCTCTTCCCTGAGTTTGTAGGTCAGTGCTATAAACCTTGCTTGATTTGTGCTAGGTCCTGGTTTCAGATCCAGGCACCAACAGAAAAAAGGCTACCAACTCTTGAAATGAGGAGGAGGAGGGCTCAGGTCCTTACCATGTCTGGGTCATTCCAACCCCCTGGACCAGCGGCTTCAACCATCTCCTTCTGATGAATTGTTGTCCAGGACAGGATATTCTTTATGCTTTCCCAGGAATCATAAATATCATCAAAATATCTCCAATGATTGCAGTAAGACCGTATATCTGTATAATTGGGCTGTGAAAGGATAATTGTTTACAGTCTTAACTTTGCTGTGAGATGCTCACGATCCAGGAAGCACCGATAGCCTCTATAGTCTTCAGATCAAAAGTCTCTCCATAATAAATAAAAAAGCCAGGCCATCTTTTGGAGTTCTAAGTGTAAGGAAATTTCACTTGTTCACTTCATAAATATGCCATATAATTTTAAGTACCTGTTTAAAGTGACTGTTAATATTATTTATTCATGCACTGAACTATGGTGTCTAGGTACTGGCATTATGAAAGAACTTTGTTTTTTACCAGAATCTGTGAACTAGCCTAAAATGGGCATGTTTTTATTTCTGTAATAAAATGAGTATAATGATCTAAATGAGTAAAAACAAGGCTTGTAAAATTATATAGGATGCCATCAAACTTGATAAAATCTGAATCTGAGACATGTAATTTGTGGAATGAATCAATCTGTAGATATGTAGGTGTGATATCAAGGGAGAAAATGCTGAGGAAAAAGACTAAAGACTGCAAAAAAACCAATAGGGATTCATTCCATAAATACTTAAATTACCATATGCCAAGGGTACAGAGAAAGACCTACCATCCTGAATTTACATTCTAGTGGGGAGATGAACAAACAAACAGTAGAGGTAAGCTTGAGAAACTGAGAAGCCAATGACTAGAGTGAGTGGGCAGAAGTCCATTTTAAAGTAGAGAAGACCCAAGTTTGTAGCATCTGGTCAGATTTCAATGTGAAGTAGCCAACCCTTTCAAAATCTTGGGGGAAGGCTTGGCAGAAACAATAAACAAATACATCATCATAGACTCATATGAAAATCCCACACATGGTGAATCTAAACCAATGGGTAAATATGGTATTTAATGGAAGGAAAAAAAGTACAGCTCGGGAAAGAGCTCTTGGAGGAGAGAAGGCAGGCAGGAGACAGGTTAAGGGAGTTTGATTTTATTCGAAGGGTAATGACTGGAAAGCTAGTTAAGTTTTAAGGAGGAGACTAATGGGATGCCCTTGACATTTTTCAGAAGGCAGTTCTGCAAATGCTTAGAAAAGGTGGGGGTAGGAAAGAGCAGAAGTAGAGAAAAGGGCTATTAGAGCAGGCTGGGTGAGAAGAGATGAGAGTGTGGATGTGATGGAGATGATAGAAATTAGTAAATTCAAGAGAGGTTTTGGAGCAAATCCTGGCAGGATTATTGAACAGGATATGAACAATGAAATAAAAAGGAAAAAAAATCAAAGATGGTTTCCTAGTTACTGGAAGCTTAGACTATAAGTACAAGCATTCTGAAATTTAGATTCTAAGCTCACTAGCTCACCTTATGAAAGGGTTTCATATAAAGAGGCCACTCACAGGAGTATACAATGCTTCTGCCAGTCCTGTTCAAGGCCAAGGACATGTACTTATAACCTGTATGAGAAAACAATGGGTAAAATAAAGGAAAGAAGGGACTTTCCAGCTAGTGCCGACTATTTGAAGAGGCCACTTGGAAGAGGCCATGTTTATACTGTAGACCAGTGTCAGGGGCAGGTTGCTCTCTGCTTAAATTGTGACTGCCGTGATTGCTCTGAGGAGGTGGTACAAAGCTGTTGCATATATAGAGGAAAGGCAGGGGTAAGATACTACTTTATCTGTGACATTCTGGACTCTCACAAATGATGTCAGATATAGTTATAATCACTAATCATAATTCATTTTCAGAGTCCTTGAATCAAAAGTGCACAGGATATGCCATGTGCCATGGTTAGGCACCTATGAATTTTACGTAGATGAATAAATGACTAAGATTAGTTCTTTGGAGCTTCCCTATGGCCTCAGAGTTCTTGTCTCTGTGGCTTGATCTTTTAGTTGATGCTTAGCAAAAGACAGAGAAATTACGTTGGCTGTATTTACTGAAGAAAATATACTTTTTGGACTGGTGAGATACCAGTAAAGGTACATACTGCCAAGTGTGACGACCTGAGTTTCATCCCTGGGATTTAGGTGGTTAGGGAGAACCAAAGCTGCAAGTAGTCCTCTGAGTTCTTAACAGGCACCACAGCACACACCCACACACACACATGGTCACACACACCACAAATTTTATTTTGTTGAATGTAGCATAATTTAAAAAATAAATGCAATAAAAAAACCATACCATTTGCCAAGGACATCACACTGTCACAGTAACAACCATCAAATTTTAGCAGATCTACACCCCAGTCAGCAAATGTCTGGGCATCAATGTCATAGTATCCAAAACTTCCAGGGAAACCTGCACAGGTTTTATTCCCAACATCTGCATAAATTCCTAGCTTCAGTCCTTTGCTGTGGACCTGAAATGAGAAGCAAGATGAATCAGAAAGTAGTTTTTTAAAAAAAGGAGCCTTGGAGGGCTAGAGAGATGGCTCAGAGGTTAAGAGCACCGACTGCTCTTCCAGAGGTCCTGAGTTCAATTCCCAGCAACCACATGGTGGCTCACAACCATCTGTAATGAGGTCTGGTGCCCCCTTCTGGCCTGCAGGGATACATGCAGACAATACTATATACATAATAAATCTTTT